>JAZDUA010000101.1:3780000-3862500 GCA_038098605.1 Gryllus longicercus
ACAACTTCATTACTGTACTACGAACACATAGTAAGCTGGGGTCAAAGCCCAGACAGAAGTGTTGAAATTCTCGACAGCACTTCTGCCGGCGTTTAGCGCAAAAATGTGCGCGTGGCCGTGCTCAGCATGCGTCGTCGGGGAGACGTTTCCACAGCCCTTGTCGCAACACGCGGAAGCAACGCGCGCCTCGGGTGCGCGAGGTCCGGGCGAACGGGCGCCCTGTGCTCGCGCGAGGGGGCTGGCCGCCCAGCCCGGGGGCAGCAGCCTCGAGACGAGGTGCGCGTGGCGCAAGGGGCGGCGACGCTGGGTTCTCGAGGGCGGTTGCGCCAGCCAGGAAGCGCGCGCGCGCGTGCGTCGCCGCTCGCCAGCGCGCCCGAGGAAGCGCGTGACGGAGTGTTTGGGGCTTCCGGGCGCGTCATCTGCTTTCAGGTCAGTCGTCCCGTGAGGGTGATGCCTGGTGAGGTGGGATGCATGGGACAGTTTTTCCCTAGTTGAAAAATGAGATCCGGCGCAGTCCTACACTTCGGATTGCGGGGTTTCCCCTTTCCAGGTATCTCCCAGCGGGGCACCATCCCAGCCGGGGTAAGCATTAAACTGGTCTCCCGACGTGTTTGGTAGTGTAGAGCATGTGTGTTTGTGTGTCTGTGTGTGTTTGTGAAGGAGGAGAAGAGGGACAGTAGAAAGGTAAAAGGGAAAGAAAGATCGCGCGCGTCCTTTCTCCATTTGTTAAGATACTGCTCAGATATTCGCATTAATTGGAGAAACCTCGTAGAGGTATTGATCAGTGCAGCTGGCTACTAGAATTTGCTGAAACAGGCAGTGGTTAAAGTACACCTAACTAAATAGCTACTGTTGAAATCCGCCACTGTCGGGGCTCGAACCCTAGGACCTCCCTGTCAAAGATGCAGGAAGAACAACAGTATTTGCATTAATACTGTATCAGACGGTCTTGAAGTGTGTAATATGGTTGCTTTATGGAGAGCAGGGCTTAAGTTAGCTGAAAATCGCAATTTCATATTTCCTCTATTGTGCATTTTTATCCAGTTTTACTTGCAAAAATACTAGGGGTAATGTCAATTATTTGCGTTATTGTGATTTGAACGGGGAATCAACCTAACACAAAACATCGAGAATGAAATTGGGAATATTTGAGATGGGACGGTCGCATGTGGTCTGTACTGACAGTAATTGACATTACTCGTATTGTGTTAAAGGTTTTGTTGAAAAAAGTCACATCTAAATGTTCACATCAAGTGCAATCCGCAACAGTAGGGCAGCATTTTAAAAATGTATTTAGTGAAATAACTTCTAAACGAAGCGTTCTAGGGCCTTATCTGCAATTATGGAATTATGTGGCCGGTGTATCAAAGACACATTCTCTGTAGAAAGAGAGCTTCTTGGACATTCTATTACATTGTGCTGGTCCGGTGCTTCTCGATACTACCCCACGTGTTCAGCGACGTGCAGAATCTACAACTGTATGTGAAATTAAACTATTTACTGATGTTCGAGGCGACTGAATTGCACGGGTGTACCTCTCAGTTCTGTAGTGGAAGTTAAATAATATTTCAAAGAGTAGAGCCCGATCGTGTATTTTTCCATGGACAACTTTACGTAGCTTTCTTAAGAGTACAAAGCTTTTCTAATACTTTTGTGAGTATCAAAGAAAGCGAAAAGCTAACAATCAAGCAAGGTTGACTTCTTGACTGTCCGGGTGACGCCGCGTCGTTCGCTGAGAGACTGACGTTTCGCCTGTCATATCGTAGGCTTCCATGTGGTTTTTAAGGAATTGCTGTGAATTGTTCCAAAAACATCTGTCACTAACATTGAATAAAACTTTATTCAAAATTTGTTTCAAACATCGATTTTATTTTGTTTTTTATTTAATATTCTGTTCGTTGATTGGAAGTTACCGTTATATTTTTTTTAAACAAACAAAAACTATTTTGTGAACAACTGTCCCTCTTAATACGTAAATGGAAGGATAGAGAAGAGGGAGGGGTTTAATGCGAGAGTTTTTGAATGGGTACACTAGTTATTTATAATTCATTGGATTTTCAATTTTTATTATATAGCACAAATTCTCGTAAGTTCACAATACCTACGAAGGCTGAAAAGCAGCCGAGTCTTAGCCTTCCGGATGTTGAGGAGATGCATTAAATTGGAAAGAGTGTGATGTGATTCCCCCAAGAGGCGTCCTACACGAGGCGGGCGAGCGGGCGGGGACGTGGAAATGGGTGTGCGCGGGCGGCCGTGGGTGGCGAGGAGCGTGAGTGTCTGGGCGAGCAATGGAGGCGGATTCCAAGGGCAAGGGGGAGGGGAGGGGACGACGTGGGCTGGTTCATCATTTGGAAGTGGGTGGATGGGGAGGCCCTGAAGCCGCGATCCGGGAGAAACGTGGGCGGTGTGGGCTGCGGGCTTCTGGGCGGGCGGGCGAGGGCGGTTGCGTCCTATCGTGGGCGTGGGCGGGCGAGCGGGCAGGGGCTGATTCAGGGTGTACGGGGAGGCAGGAGAGGGCGCCATGGGCGTGTGTGCGAAGGGACCTGAGGCCGGGTTGCGGGGGACGAAGCGCGTGCGCCTGGGCGGGCGGGCCTTCGGGCGTGGGTGGGGACCTGTGGCTGGGTTCCGGGGGAAGGGGCACGTGCGGGCGGGGGCCGGGGGCGCGTTGGCGTGGGCGGGGCGCCGCCGAGGAGCGCGGTGCGCGGTGGCTGCACACAGAGGCTGCGTATCGCGGGGTCATCGCCGGACGTGTAGCCGGTGGCCGGCGCGCCGCGGCGTCCGTGGGTTCAGGGACCGCCCGCTGCCGCCCCCGCCCCCGCCGCCACCGCTGAGTGACCATTCTTGGACTGCCGCATGCTTCCGCCCGCGCCCGCGCTCGCCTACGCTGCGGCCACGCCCACCTCTAATTCACCATTAGTGTGTTCTCTATCTTACCACATTAACAACAACGTCTGTTAGAATCCATGTCACTTTGTCATGGAGCATGTGGAAGTCTTTTTTTTTCTGTTGAAGTGGCTCACATAAATAATGTAAGATATGTGTTTTCTAAAACATGTTGGAGTCTCCACATCTTTTTGAGGACTAGTGAATTCTTCTTAAAGATATGGACATGAAAGTGTTTCAAGACGCAAGATGGTCGTATTGAATTAATTTTGGTGTTGTATTTCATACACTGTGCTTTACATTTTAAATTTGTAATAACAAGTACAGTTATATTAAGTTATTAAATACAGATTTAGCATATTCATTTTGTAATAAGGAACGAATGTAGAATCTTAAAAATAACACGGAAATCATGTGGAAGGAGATAATTTAGAAATTCAAAATGTGAAAACTAAAATAGAAATCAGTAGTGTAAAGTATAATATTAATACGGGTGACTTGTGGGATGTTTACTGGCAAATAATATTCGTTCATAGTGTACTAAATGCTTAATATGCAATGTACTTGCAAATACAATATAGAACAAATGCTGTAGGAAATTAAGTACACAATACAGTTATATTTTTCTTCTGTTCTTAGAATGCAACTTTCGGTATGTGTACACAACACTATAAACTTTTTGAGTGTTATTCAATGCCGCTTTTAAGATTAATGTAGAAAGTCGCTATTTAATGTAATTCGTGTAACTCATTTCTTATGCTATGAGTAGTCATTCACATTTTCATGCTTACGACTGAGGAAATAACATGAACCTTTCGGAAGCCAACATTAAAGGCTAAATGGTTACGTTACACATGTTAATTTCGCAAAGTAATCGACTTGAATATTCACTATTATGATTGTTCACAAATTGCTTTCATGACACACACTGACATGACATTCAATCCTGGTAAAAAGTAATCACTAATACGTGATCTTTTTTGTGTGATATTTTCACTTATTGAATAGCTCTTTGGTAAAGAGTAAGTAGTATTTGCTAAACGAAGACGTTCTGAAAATTATTTTAAAAAAATAAATGTTTCTTTATTTCATACTTAACCAGATTAGCATTAATTAGTAAACATTTATATTCTATTTTATTTTTCCTAAAATATGTGTTACAATATTTCCCTTAATAAAAATCATATCAATTTTATCATATTTGCGTGTCGTTATCATATATGAAATCTTGGAACCTTTCTGAAAAAAAAGAAAAAGAAAAAAAGAAAAGCGGGTAAAATATTTTGTGGTTGGTTTTTGTAGAACCAAGTTTTTTCCTGTTTCCGTATTGTTGCTGAGAGTACAATGTCCTGCCAGTGCCGCCTAAATGAAGCCAATAAACTTTCGAAATGCCCGAGATACGTAAATGAAAAATATCGCCCCTTCCAGCGCGGCCGGCGAACGGCACAGGCTACATTTGCGCAACGCGCGGCCGGCGCCGCTTATGCCGATAATTCAGTCGGCGAGGACCCGCCGCCGCCGCAAATCCAGAGCCGCCGCGCCGTCTCGGGTACTTCCCGGGAATCTACAACGACCATAAGCGCGCGGCGGGATGCGGGTGAGGCCCCGCATGAAACGAAAGAACGTCAGATGGGCGGCGAGATGCGAGGTGGCGGGCGCCGGATGGCAGAGGAGCGGGCGCGTGGAGCACGGCCGTTGCGGGGCCGCGGCTGACCCTGCGACCGCGCGGCGCGTCAGCGGGGGGAAGGAGCGGGGCTGGAGAGCGGGACGCGAGATCGGGACGCGAGAGCGGGACGCGAGAGCGATACGCGAGAGCGGGACGCCAGAGCGGGACGCCAGAGCGGGACGCCAGAGCGGGACGCCAGAGCGGGACGCCAGAGCGGGACGCCAGAGCGGGACGCCAGAGCGGGACGCCAGAGCGGGACGCCAGAGCGGGACGCCAGAGCGGGACGCCAGAGCGGGACGCCTGAACGGAACGCCTGAACGGAACGCCAGAACGGAACGCCAGAACGGGACCACAGAGCGGGAGGCTTGAGTGAGACGCTTGAGCGAGACGCGAGACGTGAGAGTGGAATGTCAGAGCGGGACGACAGCTGAACGCGAGAGTGGCAGGGTGATCGGGGTGCCCTGAAGCGTTTGGTAGTATGTGCACCAATATGCGCGCATTTGATGCCTTTTGAGTAATTTTTCACGTACCAACAACCAGTAAAACATCGAGCTCGACATCTTTATTATATGAACGAGCTTTTGTGTATGCTTTTGTGTTTTGCTTTCGTTGTTCATTGAATCGTTTGGGTGGAGTTGTGATTCTCCGATGCTTTTTCGTTGTATTTCCACAGGTACTATTACAGGGCCAAATGTGTTGTGGGACCCTAACCGTGGCCAAACTATGATGGCTATTAATTAGGCCTCTGAACATTAAAAAAAAGAACAGAAGAAATCAATATAAAAGTGAAAATAAATTGTAATATTTCCAATGTTAAAATGTAAGTCAAAATATTTGTAATATTAATAAAAAAATTAATTTAGATATTATTAGAGATTCCTTCCCTGCGGAGAATCAAAACCTTTTAATTACGTGCAAGCATCTTCATAACAAGTAAAACTTGTGTTTAGTGCGAATTACGCTACGGTAATTCAAATCTCGGTTGTTTCATAGAACAAATGTGGCAAACATATTTTCTTATGAAGCCACTTTTCTCTGCCTCACGACGCTTCAGCTTGCTGGGACACACCTCTTTCTTTATTTGAGGGGGAAGTGAGAGCGGAATCAGGGGAAGTTGAAGTTTTCTTAGGAGCGCCAGGCTTCCCAGGCGGGAAAGTAGCGCTTGTGGGCGCGGTTTGACATGCCTGCCCTATTAAGACTCATAAATCGTAGCTTATGATTGGGCAGTAGTGGAAACGGCGAACAAAATAGAACAGAAAAAATAATTTAAAAAGCAATAAGATGTTTGAGATTTAGCCCCCTTATTGGGGTATACCAGAGGTATTGCGGTGATAAATTGTTTTGATTTAAACGCTATTGATGTTTGATAAGTGAAATTGATAAGTGAATTTGATAAGTGAAATAATCATTAAACAGAAGTTTGGTATGAGGAGATCTTACTCTGTACTACACCTGTGCATCGACGCTATTGCAGGATACGAGACGTTTTATGAACGGATCTTGAGGGAGCCTTATTTCTTCCAAAATATGTAATAATAGAACTCATATTTATAGTTAATATTTTTATGAGTCGACATTGAAAAAAAATATTTTAAACAAAAGAATAAATATTTCTAGACAATGTTTTAACTCATACACACTTTTAAGAAACGCATCAACACATATTTTTGTAACAGTAAAGTGAATGCCTTTCTCTCTCTAATCTGTGACGGGGCGGATTTTACTTGGATGTAAAACGCGTCTAGTAACAGCCGTAGTTCACCTCGCCATCCGCGACCGTGTGCGTCAAGAAAATGCAAGTTGAAGCTGTAATGGGACTTGAAAGGGACGGACGTGCTCAGGGGCATGCGGCACGAAAAACGCCTCGCGGCGGAAACGCCTCGTCGTGACGCTGTCGCGCGACGGGAAACCCGCGTGCGCGCGTCACGTCGCGAGTCGTGACGTCGGCGCCAGGTTCACTATCCGGGGCCGGGCCGGGCCTGGCGCCGGCGCCCGCCCGCCGGACTTGGGGCAATTACATTGCATCAGAATGTTATTATGAGTGTATCGCGAGGAAGTGTTCGTGTAATAAATAAAACCAATAACGAAATGTCTGTTCTTTCGTTATAGTATGCTACTCAAAACAAAAATGGACTTTTCCAGAAATCAGTAATTCTGATCACTTTTTTACAAGATTTTCGTGATTGTCGAGATTCGCTTGCTGGAAACAAATGAGGGATTACCAAGATGAATGAGCATGGAATATTTTTGGAATCCAGACTTCTTCCTGTGCTTTCTGTCATATCATGATTTCCTGAAAATTTCGTCTCGCCTCGGGTTTTTTATGTGCTTCACCCGTAAGATCTGAAACTCTTAACATCTAATTATTTATAATAGCTATGTTCGACTCTATTTCTGGATATACGGAAGTGAAGAAACGAGAGGAAGGTGTGGCATTATCGGGCAATCCACCACTCATCAAAATCATGCAAATTTAAGAGATTGTTTAATTTTGTTTCGATGAAATAATTATATCTGAAAAATAGTTCACTCTGTCGGCATAATATACTGTTTCGTTATATTCATCAAATTGTTAATAACTTTGGTGAAGACTTCTGTCACCTAATTAAATACGTATTTTCATCCAAAAAGTGCGAAGCTGAGTCACATACATGTCATTCCTGTGTTTTAGGAATAATTTTTTTTTTTGGACGTAGCTGGTATATTTTTTCTAACAAAATACTTTCATCGATCACTGTAATATTTGCTTCCGCCTTTCAGAAAAGCAAAACACCTTGATGCATCAGTTACAATTATTTTCTGGAAGCTGACTTCAATTGGGTAAATTCATTGGTGACGAATGATCAAAATAACAAACAATTGTCGAATCTCTAATCGATTACTTAAGTAGGGCATTTTTAATTGTCTTGAATTCCTTCTTGGCAATAGAGTGTTCCTTCCAAAAAAATATTTGTTGGCAGATTTTAAAAAAAATATCTAAATTTATTATTTATAAGCACATTAGGCTATATAAAGAATTCGAGATCCTTTGTTAATTTGTAGTATTTAATTGGAGGAAAGTTAGGATTCGATTTTGAGAAAAAACTAATGTTTGGATTCAAGAATATTTCGGAACTCGGAGATTATTTTGGATTTGCCTTCGAGAATATTTAAAATTAGGATTTGAAAAAAATGGATTAGGGTTAGAGTAAATTTAAAGGCGGATACGAAAACTTTAAATTTGGATTCGAGGAAT
This sequence comes from Gryllus longicercus, assembly GCA_038098605.1. Taxonomy (NCBI): domain Eukaryota; kingdom Metazoa; phylum Arthropoda; class Insecta; order Orthoptera; family Gryllidae; genus Gryllus; species Gryllus longicercus. The sequence goes on from JAZDUA010000101.1 coordinate 3,787,785, forward strand.
TTAGGATTTCAGAAATTTAGGATTTCGCCGGCGGTCGACCTGAATAACCGAGGTCGCTGAGGCGGATCTAGCTGTCTCTGTTCAGAGGCTCTGGGGTTCCACGAATCCCTTATGCAGATATTCACCTGCGTGCCTGGCTTCGGTGGTGCTCTTCCAAAAGCCATTTATCATCTTATAACGCTGTTCTTTCCATTTTCATCGGCTTGGTGACGCATGGACTTTGGCCAGCGGAACCTCGTGGCCTATTCTTTTCCGTATCGGTCAATGTACTTACAGTTGGACAAGCGTAGCTCACACAACCTACCAGAGAAGTTCTTCTTCCATACTCATTAGGTTGTGTGAGCAGGGATAAGACCGTAGAAGTGCTTACGGGTCATAGCGTCCACCATCCAAGTGTAGCCTAATTTCCGCCATCTAACACAGGGCACAATGGGCTAACGAGCTTTCTTGGTTCAACTATATATAAAATTGCCGATACAAGACCGAGTCACGTAAGCGCGATGGGTAGAGGAATTGGTAGGAAGCAAGGTGGCTGCACATTGGGAAAGGAGTCTCAGCCGGTATGGGAAACGTCTGCAGACAACGAAAAGTGCACAGTCCTAAATCAGATTCATTTGTAGATTATTTCGGGTTATGTGGAACGATAACTGCTATGGTCTTTATTTCCCTTAGTGTAGTGCTTGTGCAATATCGTGGGAGGTGATGATGTTTCTGTTCGACTACAACGTTAGATCTAGTGTCGACATGCAAGTAGCCTTGCGGTATTTCCCTCTAGACATCTTCGCCAGCGAATCACCGCATGTTCTGTACACCTCTAAGCTCCAAATAAGTATGGTCATGTAGTACAAATAAGTGTGTGTGTGTGTGCGTGTGTGTGTGAAGGAATAGAACGAGGAACGGACGATCACGCGCAAGGACCGCGCGTTTGTTAAGATACCGCTCTGGCATTCTCTCTGTATTGATGGACGAAACGACGGAAAACTACCGATCAGAGCTGTCGGGTACCGGAATCGTCCTTCCGATACAGGCTGAATTCGACCTAGCTATGCAGCTAGGGCCCCAGCTGTTAGGGATTGTCGAAACCGCGCCACCAGGATCTCGCGGTCAGAGACAATGCAGAGGCACCAGTTGATGAGCCCCGCGCCGTCTCATCCGGTACGTAAAACAGGAATCCGTATGTGAACATGTGAATGTGTCCCTAGAGTGCGTTCTCCCCTGTGTCGTGCCGCGCGATGCCGCGTTCCGGGTGCGTCGCCTGGCCGTTTCCGCGCGTGTCGCGTCGCGTCGCGTCGCTTCCCGGAGGCGAGGCAGGCAAGCAGGCAGGGGCCGGAGGGGGGAGGGCGGCGCTTTCCGATAATTGGCGCTCTAATTTCGCCAGATCAATGAACCGCCAACTCATCGGGGCCCTTCCTGATCCCGCGATGGCGATGGTGCAAATTGCCTTATCCTGCAGATAAGCGCAATCGCTTTCTCAAAGTTTATGCTGGTTCTTTGACATAAATGAGACGTAAGTGAACCAGGAAGGCGGAATCATGTAAACCTGCCGTTATCATCATTATGATAATCATTATCGCGGTCTTTATTATCATTCGCCCGTTGATTTGTGGCGGTATGTTTACTTTTTTATGATTAATTCCATGGTGAACCAGAACTTTAATACGTTTTCCTATCAATCTTATCTTTTTATTGCGCGTAAACATGTTCTTAAAATTCATTTGAGAATGTCCTCTCCTAATATGAACATGTATACATGAACAATGATACGTATTCAGTGAATGCTTATGGGCGAAGAAAAACAACGTGCAATTTTTTACAAATTGAAAGCACTTGAGGGATTTCAAATTACGATGGCAAAGAAACACTCGGGTTTGCTCTTAGAAAAATATACAACGCGCATGACATATATGATGACAAGTTCGAATAACACATATATTCAGGAAGACCGCCAATGACTGAACAAATTGCACCCATCACATATATTGCCGTTAAAGTAATACTCGATTTCTCAGCTTTCAATGAGAAGTATCTTCGGAATCTGTATATTTTGTCCCATATCTTTTTAAAACTATGAACTGGAACCAAATAGATGTTCCGGTGATATGCTGTATTTCCCAACGTATAGAATAATGTGTTATTGGAGGGCCTTGTTACCTTCTCCAAAGTTCTCTTTTGCCTTGAATGCCTTTGCTTTGTCTTTGGGTTTACGCTCACCTCATTTCTTCGTGGCAGGTCTCTGAATGGAACGCAACTAATTTCGTCCTGTGCATACTTCCGTTAGAAACGCATTGCGCTACAATTGCATTTATGAATACAAATCCCTATTTTACTCTCCTTCTCAAAACCTCACCATTTATCATAACTTCACTCCCATCATTCCCATAACCCACCCATTGGCGGCTTCTGTGTCACTTATCCATTTCTAAGTTGTTCCGTTTCTTTCCTGACCGCTGATGTCTTTGAAGTATTGTGTTGTTTTTGGCGCTTACCATTCTATGTGATATCCGGGTGCGAAGTGACAAAAGCATTTCCCGCCTGGTAAACTAGGTACGAAGGTTGTCTAAGAGAAGACATGTTCGAAGACAACACTTTTTTCTTTCGGGTGTAGATCCAGATGTTACAGAATTAGGCTTTGGTTCCACCAATATACAGTTTCAAATAGAGAAGATTTTCCACTCTATCATTCTCTCAGCGCATTTGTGTTTTATGAATATCCTGCGACCACCACAAAATAATGTCAAGCAACATTATCGCGGTTGCGGGAAGCTCGCTTACCGCAGGAGCGTGGGTATGGATGTCGTTGACTTTTTAAAATGAAACTTTATTTGAATTAATACAAAAGTGAATGAATATGAAATGTTTTTTATTATATCGACGTCGATGGAGTGGATTTTGCAGTTTGGAATCCGTCTTCACAGCTGCGCAAATTTTGCTTTGTGCGTAATCGCCACTCACTCTGGTCACATCGCCTCGGCGTGGCGCCAATGCGACTCATCGAATCACACTGCATCTTTACCCATTGCCCTCCCCCTCCCTCCCCCTTCTCTGTCACTGTTTTTCCGCCCTTGACGTCGCGTCTACCATTGCTTACCAACATCTCCGAGCCCCGCTACAGCTGGAACCCACCGCCTACACCGACAACTGCGCCTTCACTATCGCTTCCGCCTCACCCACCAAAATACACAACCGTCGCCACCCCCCGACACTTCGGCTCCACTGCGACTTCTGTCCTCCCCCTCGCCTATTCTCTCGCCCCCCCCTGCATCTCGGTCCCCACCCTCACCGCCCATGCCATCACTGCCTTCCCCACTTCGCCACAGCCACCCCCCTCCACCATCACTGGCAGCTTCTCTTCACTGCCAGCCGCGGCCCCTTCAACACCGCTGAGGATTCCAGTCCCTGCCCCTCCGCCGACCCGCTCGCCCGTGCTTCTCAGTTCTAGCTGCAGTCGTCTTGATCCCCCACGCCACCACTGCCGCCCCCGGCCTCCGCGCTCGCACCCTGCTTATCGATCCCCGCCCTCGTGGCCCTCGCCACCACAACCATCACTGCTTCGTCGCTGCCACCGCCGCCGTCGTCCTCGACATCTCCGTTTCCGTCGTAGTCTTCCTCCTCGTGCGGTCCACGCCCGGCCCCCGCCACCTCTGTTTCTCGGCCGCCGCCCTCGCCTCATTGCCGCGTCCCAGCGCCTCCTTCGCTGCGTCCTCTGCCCCCCTCCCCCCACCCGCCGCTGCGTTGGTCAACGCGTGGCTGCGCTCCAAGCGCCTGACGACACCCCCGCGCCGCGCCGCGCGCATTCTCCGGATTCGCAATCCCTCTGCGCCGACAGATTTCTCCACTGACGCCGGGCTCTGTAAAAATTCGGGGGCCGTGAAGCATCGCGCGGGGCGTTCCGGGTGGCGGTTGGCGCGCGAAGTGCTTTGACCGACGGGTCGCGCGTCCCCGCGCTAAAGAGGCAGCGAGTGGGCGGGGCGGGGCGGGGCGGGGCGGGGCGGGGCGGGGCGGGGCGGGGCGGGGCGGGCGGGGCGGGATGGGGCGGGGCGGGATGGGGCGGGGCTGGGCTTCTTTGTCCTACGGAGCAACTAGTGCGCCGCGGATGAGTTCCATCTGTGCTTTTCTTGTTGTTGGGTTGAAGCCCTGAATACTGGCAGTCACAAGGATTGACCTCTTGTACACGCGCCTTTTTGAAATGTGGTTTAACCAAGACGGAATTTTAATATTTTCGGATTTAAGCCCATAGGAATGTGGCTGCATATTTAAATAGTTTAAAATGAATAGGAAGACATTCGTATTCTCACAATGTGCATTTACGATTCAATTTCATCGATATTGCGGATCGTAATAATCATGAATTTTCTGCATCTTCACAAGTTTTTCTCTTCATTGGTTTGTCTTTCTGTGACTGAAATGACTTCCTATATAACACCTTCATTTTCTCTTAAAATTCTATATTTTATAATAATCTATAGTTTTCTATATTTTATAACATTCTATAAACTATAAAATTCTATAGTTTGCGATGTGCAAGTAGAAATTTTAGCAGCCGTTCCGTTATGTGGATTGTGAGATTTCTTAATCTAGTATTCTGCGCAGTGCGCTGCTTAATGCAGTGTGCCGGCCGGCCGGCTGGGCGACCGGGGCGCAGGGCAGGGCTAGGCAGGGCGGGGCAGGGCGAGACGGGACGGGACGGCGAGGGGCGGGGAGGGGCGGGGAGGGGCGGGGCGGGGCGGGGCGGGGCGGGGCTGGGTGGTGCTGGGCGTAACGGGGGAGGGGCGGCGCGGCCGGCTGGCCACCGCGCGTTGCGAGGCGAGGGTCGCGTCCGAGGACCTGCGTTGCGCATTTCGATGGCGCTGCGGGCTGCTCGTCGTCGCAGCTTCCGTCATCATCCCTCATCTCTCCTCTCCCCTCGGGGGCAATGCGCTCGCTTGCCACAGCTGGCTGCGTGGAGGGATGTGCCGCCGGTAGCTGGACTCCCGAGTTGCAAAATGGACACAAATGGGGCGTTGGATTCTTTTACCTCTCCTCCAGGCATTGCTCAAGTCCTGTGTCATTTTTTCGCCATTAAAAAAAAAGATTTAAAAGACTTCAGATCATCGGTCACTGAACTCTGGCTTGTTCACTGTCACACTTTAGACCCACCATGTCGCCTACCCCGCACCTCCGTCTGTTCTCAACGTCCCCTGCACCCATATTGCTCAGACTTCCTTTACTACGTCCGAAGTGCACCCAAGTCGTCAACCTTTCGTAATACCTTGCATACAGTTGTCAGAAATCATAGCTCTGTTCGATAATAATGCAAACAAGACAAAGGAAAGAAATTTAGAGTGGTTAATATAAATTGAAAGTAAATATACTTTCTTTTTCTTTTTTTTGAATTTAAAAAATCGGGACTCCGATGAAGTCAGCGTTGGGAGTAAGTTGCTCCAGCTGCCCCTTCCCCCTTTTGGGCACCCCTGAATTCATCCGCTTCACAATTGGATTTGGAAATAACAGTATTTAGAGGGCAGTGGTTATCAATGTTCATGCTTTTGCTTCATCTACCCTCCATACTCAGTAGGTCTAGCTGGATTGTACTCCTTATTTCATGTTATTGAGGCTCCTCCTTCCACTCACGTGCAAGGTGTTCAAATCACTGGTAAAATGTTAGAAGATCAGGTACGTGAAATTCGTCTAGACATTCGTCTTATGATACTTTTCACCTTAGCAAAATACAAGATGACAAAAATGAAAAATCTCAGATAACGCTAAAAGTGTAGGTTGATTTCTTAGAACCCAACTGATGTTCTCTTGAAGTCACTTACTGCAATTTTTTTATCAGCCATGTTCTCGTATAGTTGTTCTGAAACAAGCTGCCTGCTAATGCACTGAGAGAACGTACTCTTCAGAACAACTTCTCTGGGAGCATTGGGATGAGGTTCTCCAGCACCGTGTTGTGGGGTGGGTAGTGGACGTAGCCTTAAAAACCTCCAAAAATAAGAGTTAAAACAGCACAATTTTCTATTTTTTATTACTTAATTTTAATTCTCAAAATAAATTTTTATGTACTGCTGTTGAGAATGAAAGAACCTGACACGTAGAATTTTGTAGTTTAAAGTTTCTTCTATTTAGAACTTGCGGCTGATAGTAGAAATTTTCAACTAATGCAAATATTTTTGAAACGGTTTAAGGCGTCGGCTGAGCAAGCGTTGATGAAATGAATTGGTAGCAAGAATAAATTAATACTTTTAGAGCAGGTGTCATTAAACTGCCAAAGGAGCAGGACGATCCCGGGGAGTAGGATCGCTATCTAGTGGATCCCGTGGCAGAGCAGGTGTTAAGTAAGAGCTGATACGTTGCGTGAGAGAGTGTGTGATTCCTTCTTCTCCTCTGCCCTTGCGTCTGCAAGTGGTGGAGTTGGTTCGTCTCCTCCCAACTCCACCCCTGGCACCCCTGCACCTCATGCTCTCTGATTCTGATCAGCAGACCTCGGGTTTTAATGACACGTCATCTTTTCACAGGTGAATTCTGAACGTAGCAAACATGTAAATGAATGTTTATCACAAATTATATATAATATAAATGTATAGTTATTGGGTCATTTTTGACATTTTTCAAATTTAGGTCATTTTGTTATTTTTACTAATTTTGTTTCGTTTTCGTGTTTTTTGTTAGTGAATGTTTCTTAAATTTACAATCACACATCAAAACAAAGTTTTTATTTTATCATCAGTTCATGACGAAATTCTCTACTGCAAGGGACTCTCAAAATGACACGGATCTTCGGTAACTTCCTCCACCTTTGAAAACTGACTGACTGGATCGGATAAAAGGATCACAATTTTTCCTAAAATCAAGACTTTATATTAAATTTCCTTTTTGTATAAATAAATTTTATCTAAAATTATGAAATTCATTAAATAAATAAAAATTTTCATACAAATTACTGAGTGATGTTTTAAAAATTAGTTCAATTTTCCCCTTCTTTGTGAGTCATTTTATAGAACTTTTCAAAGAACTTTTTAGGTCATCAGAATCCGAGCCCGCTGATCAACTTTTGTTCTGGCGTAGTGACCTGAGTCGCCAGGAAGAGTACATGGACACGCTGTGGAAGGCAATCAGAAAGAGATTACTTTTTCACGTGTAAATATTTACGTATTGAATAAACATCAACAAAAGAAACATCGTGTTATACAAGTATACGATTAAACTGTGTTCATGTGAGTCATTTGACTCCAAATTGGTTACTCTCTTATCGGTCAAAAATGAAAGAACAATTAAGAAAATATTTTTATTGTTATTTTCCTAAAAAACACATGGTAAAATCTGTACCTTATGTGTGGGGAAAATGTATAATTTGCGCACTAAATTTTAAACATATTTCCGATTTGCAGAAACCGAGGCAGTAATGAAGGCAGGAGCCACCGTAATATTTTGAAAGTGCGGTAGAGCAAGCAAGACATACCATACGAGTTTTGAAGATTGATTGTTCGTTTTTCCAGGCGCGTCAACTGGTCATAATATTAGGCTAGTCAGTGTAGTGCATGCTTTTATCGTGGGAGATGGCGGTGGACTTCTGCTGGATGACGAGATCCGACGCCGACCTACAGTCGGTTTGTAGGGGTTGTCCCCAACCAGGTATCCCTCACCAGCGAGACACCGCCCCAGCCGACCAAGCTCTAAGCTCCCATCTGGTCTGACGACACGTGTAGAAGTGTGGCGTACGTAAGTGGAAGTGGATGTGTGAGTGTGTAAGGGGTACGAATAGGACAAGGAGGAGAAATGGAAGAACGCGCGCGGTCCGTGGCCTGTTTGTAAGGTTACTGCTCCGTTATTCCCCTGATGTTGATTGGAGAAACCTCGAAAAACTACCGCTGAGAGCCGCTAGAATTATTTTCCAGACAGCGGCTAAACTCGACCTAGCTCTGTAGCTAGTGTCGAAAATCCTGCCACCGCCGGGACTCGAACACGGTCTTCGAAAGGAATGTGAAGGGGTCTTGAATCTAAGTACATTAAAATCAATCGTTTATTCCCCACTAATCTCGCTGCAATCTCACTCGCCTAGCATCTCTCACACTCTCCAGCGGTTGCCATCTGTGTTGCATCCGCCCCTCTATTCTGTGCGACTTCACGTGACCGTCACTCACCCGTCTGCGGACTCCGCCTCGCCGGCTGCCCTCTGCACCCTTCAGCAGCCCGAGGCACGTGCGCGTGCCTTGCAACGTGTTCGCCCTCTTGGGCAAGCTTGCCGCCGCGTGACTCCCGGCCGGTCACTGCCAGGCGAGTGGACGCGACCCTCGACGTCGGCGAGGCAGGTCTGCACGTAACTTCTTCGCCGTACGTAGCGGCGTGTCGGGACACCGTGACATTAGCATGGAACGTTACGTACGTACATGCACGAGGTCGAAGTGAGATCTCAGGCGGAAGATATCGTACAACATTAGCTTGTTTTAATGAACCTCTTAAACAGAGAAGGTCGGCCTCGGAGGAAACCTACGACGAGTTGGTGTTATCCTGATTTGGTGTTCGGTTCACTTCACCGGTGATACCAGTTACGAGTAGCTGGTTATCCTATCTTCTAACGTTTAAACTAGTTTGAGTCTCTCCATTGTTTTTGGTTCAATCTTGGCGTGAGATCCGGGCTTATTTTATCGTTTGACTCATGGTTGTTTGACTCTTTGACTCATCGTATTTTCTTCTCTTTTAATTTCAATTGGGCAGAACCTCACAGCGTTTCTTTAATTCTGCGAATACATCCCATGTTGCTTTCGTAATTTGCGCAAGTCGTTTGACATATTTATGCTTCGTAAAACAGCAAACAGTTGCCAGTTTCTCATTTTCAGTGCACGCTTCACAGATTTTAAAACATGGGTCGACCTCAGGTGAACATTTCCTTGAAATTTTATAAATAATAGGACATAATTAGACGATGTAATTCTCTGAAATAAATCTGCATTCAGTCGCTCTGGATAACCGAGGTCACTCTGTCTGAAATACCGTACCTGAAGGGTCGTGGATTCGAGTCTCGCCCAGGGCATGCATGTTTGTGTGAGTCCATATACCGATACCGTTACTCCCATTGTTACTTAGAATATCCCGTACATGACCTTAGTAGTTGAAAAACGATCTTAAAGAAGGGAAAACAATCTGTATTCAATACGAGGAACTAGTCTCAAAAATCAGTTTCCAGAAACTGGTTAGTTTTATGAGCTTTGGATGTGCCAAGGCGGCAGAGCCCTGCTCCTCAAGCGGAAAAGGGAAGAACCACCGGAGAGAAGCGAGGCGTCGTCACGAAGGGGGCCCCTCTTAACGAGTGACTCTACGGAGAATCGGTTCTTGTTCACATTTTGTAGTACGGCGATTCTCTATTCTTGCATTGTAAATTATTCCAGTGTTACGACATACTTTAACAAAGACATCAGATTTCATTTTGATGTATTGAACACCGGCTCACATTCTTGTTGTGCAAGGCGACTTGGCTTGTATTTAGACAATAAACCCTTTTATTGAAATTATGTTACACGTTATTGCAGGATAATTTGTAATAAGATATTGCATGGAAAATATGTATTATTACAATAAATTCTGTGCACATTTCTGAAATTTACTTGCTATAATGTCAGTGTATTCCAACAATTGTCAGCTCTAAAATTGCACCAGTTCTTAGAGGACTTATCTACTAGATAAATTGCATTTTTAATTTTTTTTCAAATCGACAATACATAGAAAGTAATGATACAAAGAAAGAGTTTATCAGTTACCCTAGCACATGACTTCCTTGTTTCCTTTAAATTTGACATAGTTTTAATAAAGTTCTATGTTCTTGGTAACTGCGTTTTCGGAATCTCAAAAAGAATCATTAGTTGTGTTTTTGAATCCCTTGTCAAGATATAAAAGTTATTAAATATTATTCCACCTCCTGCCAGAATAGCTTCATGTAATGAAAACCCTATTTACTGAGTCCGTTGAGTAATTCTTCCTGAGTGCAGTACGCTGTTCATAGCGCGTGTTCTGTGCGCTGTCGTAACGTCAGCATTTTTTATGAAAATATTATATTTATAAATAGAGAGTAATTAATATAGATTAATAAATTAGTAAAGAGTTACCATGTCAATAAACATAAACAAACAACATGAATATTAGCTCGCTGTGATCAGATATGCACTTCTTGCTCATCCCAGTAGGAACAATAAAAGAGAGAATTGCATTGCGAATTATTAAGAATGCTGTCTCTTACGTACTGCCAAGTTTCCTGTTTGTTTAGAAACGTTCGGTTGACGAGTATCTAATAGAAGGTTTGGAAAAAAGCGGCGGTTTGCGCTGGCGCCAGGCCAGTAGGGGCCAATTACATCGTAAATATTGAAGCGCCACCTTTCCAACGGGCTCTTCGACCATAATGAACAAAGTGCTTCAGTAGTGAATATGTAACATGGACGTTTTTTCCGACGGTGAAAAGCGGGGCAGGAAACTCTGGAATGACAGCTTGAAGTCGAAACACGTGAGTGTTCAAAGAAATGTGCGCTTTGTCAGCCTTCTCTTTTAGTTGTCATTGTCTTCGAAATTAACACATGTACACACGGACGTAAATTCACTACAAAACATTTTCAGCTGTCAGTTAGTAATCTTCCCTCGTGGAAATTGATTACAGTGAGCCCATGTCTGCACAGAAACAATATTTACATAAGAAAAGAAACGAGACAATTCAGACTTCTCAATACAATCATTATATTATTTTAGTATTTTAGTGGAACGCGTGTTGTAAAATTAAAAGTATTAGTTACTTCAAAGTGTGTCACACGAGATTTCTTGTCACCTATGACGTTAGCACAATATTCTCGTATGTACGTCAATTATTACTTTCCCGTACACATACGCATGTACGGAGTAATATGCATAATATAGGGAAAGTTTTGTAATGCAGCGGAAAATCGATTTCGAGATTCCCACGGAAATTGATGTTTTGGGGATCCCCAAAACAGGTTCTTTTCAAAACGTCCGTCCGTCTGTCTGTTTGTCCGTCCGTCCCTTCGCCCGTCCGTCCGTCTGTCTGTGAACGCAACTATCGCCTAAACCACAACGGCATATGTACTACTTCCACGGTTTCGTCTGAATTTTCGAATAATGCAAAACTTTGAAATTTTTCCGCATCTTTCTATACTTACAAAATTGAAGATAAGAGGTTTTTCTTTCATATAAAATTTGTTGTCCATAATTACTTCTTTCATTAAGGTCTTGGACATTTTTTTAAAAACTTTTAGTAGTTTTCCTGCAATATTGCCTGCATTAAGTGCAATTTAAAAAAATACAATAGCAATATTTTCTCAAAAATGACTGTTAATTTTTTCTTTAAACTTGTAAGGGGAATAGTGCCAAATGTACTCTATGTGATGACATAATTAGTTTGCTCCATTCTCTTGTTTTTTCTCTTACGTCATTAGTACTTACATGGGCTGCGATTTGTTCACATTGTTCACATTTGTTCACATTCATTGCTTTAAATGACATCTAATAAAGTAGTTCAAAAACTCAAACATTTTCTGTGAAAAAGAGCTTCCAATTTTTTAGTAGCGCTTAATCGCCATTTTAATAAAACCGGCTCCACATTTTCAAAGAAAGTTGCCATTTAGGGCAAGGTTTGACTGTTCTTCAATATTCTTAAAATAATATTTCCGTTATACTATTTGGAAACCGAAAAATTAAGATTTTTTTAAAAAAAATGTAATTTGGGTGGCGATAGAAGGCAGCTGGCAAGAGTATGTGGCAATTTGGAATAGCTAGCGGAGACCAAAGGAACTAGGAAACTAATACGAAATAGTCTGTACCATTCTGTAGCATCACTAGTTTATTTAACAAAAAGTATTAAGAGAATGAATTACGTATATTGAAGACTTCGCATAGGACAACGTATGTGCCATATTGCGTTAAAGCATTTTGTTAACTGGTTGTAGATTCAAATTTGGATAAGGCGTTGAAAGACGTTTATAACGCGTTTGAAGGCGGAATGTTCATTGTGAACATATTAACGTGCCTTTCGGAAAATATCAGATTGATTTTTAAAAGAGAAAAATTCTTTTAGAAATAAACACATTCCTAATGCAAATAAAATGTATAACAAATTGGTTACTACTCCAAATACGTAACACAGATTGCACGAAGAGAACACTAAAACATGGACTGTGATTGATTTTTAAAGCGACCGACTCGAAATATTGTCATTCGTAGGAAGCCAACATTCGGCAGTCGGTTGTGATAAATGCTTTCTACATACCCAAGGATTGTTAATTTAATAGCAGCGGAAGGCATTGGTAGAATTTGTCGGGGTTGAATGTGGATGCCATAAATCTCAACATCAACAATCAGCATAGTGAAAATACAACTGAATCGTGTCATGCAATCAAATAACCGACTCCTTACCTCGTCTTAACCGATAATAACGAAAATCACTGGTGTTTCGAAGCATTACACATCTACTGAAACAATGGAACACCGAGTTGATGGAAATACAATGTAATCCTATTAGCTGAAGATGATTGGATTGCATTAACTTTTTGTTTAGAATTATAAGAATTCAATAAAAATCTAATAAAAAGATTGATCTGTGGTTCTATTCATGAACATGTTTCGACACTAGCTATAGCTTGGTCGAATTCGGTCGCTGTCTGGATTCTAGCGGCCGGCTGCTCTGATCATTTGTTTTCAGTGGGTTCTCCAATCAATATCAGGCCGGAGTAGCACTCTAAGAAACAGGCCACAGATCTTGATCATTCCTACCTTCATCCCTTATTTACACAGACACTCACATGAACTACACTACAATATGTCGGGAGACCGATCGGAAGCTTAGAGCTTGTCTCTGCTGGGGCGGCGTCCCGCTGGTGGGAGATACCTGGTTGAGAAAAACCCGTAAGCCGATGTATACGTCAAAGCTGGATCTCGCTATTCTGCAGGGGAAGATCTCCGCCACCTCCCGCGATAAAAACATGAGACATCTAATGACTTTAGCAGTTGACGCAGCTGGCAATACTAACCAATCATTCTTAGCTAGTTGAAAGTATTAGGAAACGATCCGCATGCATGTGCCGTCGATGGGAGAATTTCCAAAGCGTGCGCCGATCGCAGACGCCCTGTCGCCTGCCTTGTGGCGTTGCGTCGTAGCCGAGACCGCCGGCGCCGCATGATTTGCGTGCGAGAGGCTGAGGTCGATGCTGGCACGACGTGCGACGCCGCGCAGCCTCCGAGTGTAGGGACGCGCGACGACGACGTCCTCGACGGCGATGGCCCCGACGACGAAGACCCAGACGACGAAGACCCCGACGACGACGACGAAGACCCTTGTCGCGACAGAATGCAAAGTGCATCCGAACAGATTGTTGCGCAGTGTTTGATGCCGGGATTGCGCACATGTGCAGTGGTAACGTTGCCACACAGCACGTTACGCTCAACTTTGTGACTTTCCACTTTTGAACACTCCTAAATCTATGACGACCGGGTTGTTTTACGCTTGCACTAACAAATGAACACCATTTGCATTTGATTGTAATTTAAATTAGAAGTGCCGGTAGAGTCTGTTTTAATTTAATGTTAATGTGCATTTATAATAAATATACACTCATAGAGGATTTTTGAAAAAAACTATAGTGCCATAACTCAAGCTCAATGGACGTACAGGGTTCTGAGGTGATTAAGGGCCGGTTTCACCAACAGCCGAGTAACCAACGCGGACCTTTGATTAGTTCATTTTTATCGTTAATTTCAGTTTCGGAGTTCTTGGCGTTATCTTGTGCGGTGTTATCGTGATTTGAGTTGGCATAGTTTATTTCTTAGTTTTTGTATCTTTATTTCTTAATAAATATTCATTTTTCTTCTCTGGAGATGGAATTACTATTTTGTTAGCAATGCAGAAAAATCAAATTTGCAGTTCGTTTACCGATGGCGATGCAAATAAATTTTCTATAACTCGGGAACGAAAATATTTAGTTTTTCAAATGTTATTTAATATTATTTGTTAAATTTTATTATTATTATTTATTTTATTTTTTAAACTTGAAATCATCTTGAACTATTTATAGTTAAAATGTTGGAAAGGGATTTTGAAACTCAAGAAAACGTGCGCAAATGATCTCCCCCATACGTCACATACAGTTTTTACTAAATAAATAAATATTTCTTAGTACTTGCAGTCCCTGTAGTTATTATTTTTCCTTTTGTTATCGTATACGGCACGTAATACCTTTATTTCGTATCCACATGGGCGAAAAATATATTTACATGTTCTCTACAGTTTACAATGTATCTGATGAAGTTAACAGCTGATTTGGTCAAACATAACCTCGTGACAAAATCTCGATAGTCATAATTAAAACCAATCCATTCTCTCTCGCACCCTTTGTCTTCGCACTAGTGGATAATATTCCGAATCATTACTGGAATCGTCTTCAAATACTATCATTCGTAAACGTCGAGCCGTAACAACACTTCGGAGGTACATGCACGTTGAAAACTGAATTTACTTCGTACTTTACCCGACGGATTTTCGCAGTGTAAAATTACTCTCGTGTAAGCGATTTACACTCGAGTAAATTGTTGGTGAAACTCTCCAAGAAGTTACTCTCGAGTAAACATGATTTACTCCAGAGTAAACTTTTACTCTTTGTTTGGTGAAACCGGCCCTAAAGCGCTTACTCTCTGTCGCAGACGTAGGAATTTTGTCTTCCCTCTCGCACTACTCTCCTCCTATGCCAAGCACTGTGCAACGATCTCTTCGTCACGACGCTGCCGGCCGTTCAAGGAACCATAGTGTTGGAGTTATTTCAGAAAATACTTTAGCAAAAATTAATTATCCCTTGTAACAACTCGGAATATTTACAATCCCTTAGCCTTAGATGAACGTTCTATTCCGGACCACCATACAAGGGAAGAGGAAGGGGTCGCTTTCTAGGGTTCTCATTCTGTCTTCCTATCATTGATTGTGGAAACAACGAAAAAATTCCGAAAAGGGTAACCGACCTTTAGAATTCTCCTCCAGACAGTGGTTGAATTCGACCCAGGTATGTAAGTAGATGAAGCCGAAAATTCGGCACTGTCGGAACACTGTTTGAACCTCATCACCTCTTAGTGAACGAAGGATACAACGGTGTTGCCGCTGAATTATTGCCGCCGGTGGACTCAATCGAACTCATGTTGATTCGTGCGTGCGTGTGTGTGTGTGTGTGTGTATGTGTATGTGTATGTGTATAATCCACTGTATCTACAGTACTGCAGTACTACAGGAGAGCTTAATAGTAATGTCCAGTGGCGACCCGCGTTTCCGCGAAGCACGTCGCTGGCCGTGTGCGTGGCCGTAACGTTGTCCGCCGCGCGAGGCGGGGGCGGTGGCGGGGGCGGGGCAGGGTGAGAGGGGGGCGCCGTGCGGTCCGGGCATCCGTCTCCGCGCGCGCCGCCTGTCGCCGCGTCGCGAGGCCCGTGCCGTTTTCCGCGTTCTTCCGCCCTCCGCGGCGCAGATGGACGCGGATACGCGCGCGCCGGGTCGGGCCCTGCTTTGCGCCGCGCCGCCCCCGCACCTGGCAGGCGCCCGGCCTCCGGCGGTCACTGCTTGCTTAATTCGTTGCCCGGTGGCGTCTCTCGTTTCACGACTTTTCTTGTCAGCTCACTCCATCCACAGTCTACCTCCTCGTTAATCTCTTCTCTCTCCCTCACTCCTCTCTGTCCTTTCTCTCCTCTCTCTCCTCTCTCTCCTTTCTCTCCTCTCTCTCCTCTCTCCTCTCTCTCCTCTCTCCTCTCTCTCCTTTCTCTCCTCTCTCTCCTCTCTCCTCTCTCTCCTCTCTCTCCTCTCTCTCCACTCTCTCTCCTCTCTCTCCTCTCTTCTCTGTCTCTCCTCTCTCTCCTCTCTTCTCTGTCTCTCCTCTCTCTCCCCTCTCTCCTCTGTCTATCCTCTCCTCTTTCTCTCCTCTCTCAAAGGGGGGTGTGTGCAAAGGTTAGGAAAGGTCCGGATGGCCGAGATCGTTAAGGCAGTAGTCCCGTAGCGATCTCGAAACGAAGGATCGCGGGTTTGAGTCCCGCCTCGGGTATGATTGTATTTGTGTTCGTCCTTTCATCTCCTATCGTCACCGTATCATGTCATCTTCACAGTTACCGTGTAGTTAAATGCAATAGTGGTCGCTAAGGACCTAGACGTTGAAGCGATCTTAAATAACAAAATAAGAGGTTAAGAACGGTTAGGAAATAAAGATCGCGCAAGGTTCATGGTGCGTTTATTTAGGCGTGCCTGCGACATTCGCCTGTTATTGATCGGAGAAGCCACGAAAAACTAGCGATCCGAGCACCTGGCCAGCGGCTGTATTCGCCATAGCGTTCTGGTCAATGCCCAATATCCACGAACCAACGGCGGGATTGACACCTCGCCGCCCTCGACGGCCCCTGCTCCCGGTTGGCGTGCCCACGCTGGTATGGCCCCGCCGCGTTCAAAGAACGCATTCGCCCGTTGGACGCATTCCGGGGACGAGAGACGTACTGCAGTGTCACAATGAGTGTCTCTAGCTCTGGGAAGGAGGCCCTTCCGGGGAAGTTTATTTTGTTCGTCTTTGGGTAATGGGAATGTGGTCATACGTTTGAGTTTCACGGGAGAAGATTATGATGATGTTTACAGAATGTTGTGAATGTTCCCTATGGATCTAATAATGATTTGTAAGAAGGAGATTCAAAATGTTCGCCATTTCGAGCAGTAATTATAAAGCCTACATGTAAGTTCTTAATTCAAACTATTATGTTGTAACCACGGCCTGCTGTATTCGTAGCATAGCAAGGATTATGTTGCAAAACAGAGTTGTCATTGTTTCTTTACGGTGTAGATATGAGCGTAACCAGGATTTTCGTCAGAAGCGAAGCACGGGCAACACGGACGGGCAAAAAGCTTCTGAAAAAATAAAAAAAAACTACACAAATTCGTTTTTCAAAAACTAGCAACTTGCTGTCGCTTAACGTCAGTAGTATCGCAAGAAGTGACGCCTTAAGTACGGGAATTCAGTCAATACGCACCATACGAAAATAGGCGCAATATAGGAATATATTCAATCCGTTATTTACATTTTTCAGTCAACATCGAGACTGTTTTATTATTTTTGTATTTTCTCAGAGTTCCTGGTTTTTGCATAACAAAGCTGTAGACATATCTTATGTACGGTCGGAGGCTATATAGTTGTTTTTTTTCTTCAATTTGTGCGCGCACTGGAAATTATAAATTTAGATTATTTATAAAGTAGAAACAATATAAAATACGAATTAATACAATAAAAAAAAATATTTATAAATTTAATTTTATAAAATAAGTAATTTAAAATTTATTTTATCATAATAATCATTCCCTCTCATTCTGACATTAAACGTTTCCCCATAACTTTAGGAAATTAGTTAACAATGTTATACATCCTTTTCGCTGATATCTTTAACTGCATTGAACGCTGGCATTCCTGCTTTTATCTTGCTATGACTAATAATTTACTCACCATAGTACCTAAAAGAAATAAGGAAATAAAGATTTTGTAACAAAATTCTGAAACACCCTTTCTTGGCTGTTTCCCAACTAACAAAGTGTTGCAGCAAGTGCTGCACAACTGTAAGGCAATATTTTAAAAATATCTTAAACAACCATGCATAAAACACGGAATACGGATCGTAATTATAAGGAGTGAAATATACTTACAAGGTTGCTTTCAGCGGACGTAGTTACAGCAGCCAGAGACTCACCAAGCTTTGGACAGACTTGATGGATATGTGAATAATAGTTTCCATGATTAGTGGTACATTTTCTAGTTTATGTAATCGCGTGTAAAATTATAATTCATTAACAGTAGTTCTTTGTATCAAGTTAATATCATACCAATTCTTACCGCAATTTGGAACGCAGGAGTCCGGACTTCAGACCTCGCCTGCCCAGGTGTCACATGCCTATATGATGTTTACTCCCTGTGACTTACGTGACTTAACCAGTGCCGGCTCTAGGCATGGGCAGATCGGGCGATGGCCCGGAGCCCGTCAAGTTAAGGGGCCCGGGGTTGATGCGACTGATGGGGAAAAAATAGTTTAAAAAATTAAAAACATTACCACTCGAGAAAATCGTTGTCGTAAATTTATAAGTCGCGGTACAGTATTATATTATTTCCAACAATTTTCAATTAATTTTTTTACGTTAAATAGGTAATGTTGTCATTACTTGTAAGGTAGGACACTATGAAATGAATCAAATGACGTAACATTAAAATAGCTTCTCCTGAAATTCATATTTATTATTTGATGTATTTAACAAGTGATTTTATTGAACACGAACTAATATCAACAATGTTTTAGCGTTTTAAGCTCACCGTGGTAATGTATTATTGGATCACTAAATACTTTTTACTTAAACCTATTATGTAAAATACATTTATTAAAACTTTTTCTGTCATAAATGTTGTAAGTTTTGTTATTTGTTGAAATAAAATAACTCATAAAGGTTTTTTATACAACGTTCCCGTTTTTATTTTTTTTCGGAGGGTCTACGTTTCAGCGTTGCCCCGGACCCAAAATTGTCTAGATCCGGCACTGGACTTGAGCTCCGGATATTTATCTATCATAATATCTATCGCTAAATGGTTAATACTTTCAACTTTTGCAGATTTTGCTTCAGAACCACTGAGTTAGCTTACGTATTTCTACTGTAATTTTCTTGGACTTCTTATTCCTAAGAGATGACTTGATGTAGGAACTTTTGTATTGAAAGCTGCACGCCTACCACATCCCCTGAAGGCAGAAAAATGTGTTCGACGCACTAATACTTATAGGTTATTTTATATTCTCTGCCTCTCTTCTTTTCAGAAATGCTACGCATTCAGGAACTGCACGGTGGGATTCCACCTTTATAATTGAGAGAGTGTTTTACAATATTCAGCGTTTGACTGTCGCCGGCAGTATAATTTCCTTGTTTTGTGAGAAACAACACGTGCTGTCACACAACTTCTTCCTGATACCAGAACATACGTATCCAGGTCTTTCTGAAAATCCCAAACCCGTACCAAAATCACTTGGAAAATCCATAATTTTTGTGTTTTTCCCTTTCACCGTATGAGATAATCTCCATTTCCTTTTTCTCAGATAACTAATTGGTTCTGTAAGATATAATTGTTACATTTTACTGTTCAAAAATACGCTCGTCTCGAATCGTACAATTTTCCCCTGCGAAGTTCTTCCTGTTACACGTTCGGTCCGTCACAGATTCGGGAATTCCCGATACGTCGGGATCCCCCGTGTGCTGGGTTTTCGACACAGGTATTTCGCCCTGATCTTCCTTCCCAGGGCGTAGCAAGTTCGCCTCTGCTTCCAATACGCACAGCGGCACGAGGAAAGGTTTTGCGGACGCCACCTTCATTCATTGGCCTCGAAAGCGTTGAGTCAATTACCCAACTTCCGTTGGATGTTTCTTTCAAAAATCATTTCATTGTGCGTTTCGAATAAAATTGACTTGAGGGGTGTTAATGAGTAAGGCAGTTTCATTGTTCTCCAAAACTTTTAAGAAAACATAGTCCGTAAAAATTTACTTTGTGATTTGATGATTGTAGAAACGGCTGAGTAAGCCTATAGCACACAGAAGTGACTCTAGTTCTCATATAGTAATCACTATCATCCCCATATTTTTAATTTTTTCGTATTCAACATACATGCAGAGTTTAGAGAAAAAAATAACGCTGCAAAAACCTCGTTAATATTTTGACGGAAACACGCGTTTTGGGGATCTCTCATAATGAAAAGGTTTTGTTTTTTTCAGAACATTTGTTTGTCTGTCCAACCGTCTGTCTATGAACATCACTAGCTTCTACAGCGTACAATCTAGTGCCCACAAAGGGGATATTCGCTGATCGATCTGACTGAATTGGAGGTCTGCGAATTTGGATAAGACTTTCTAATTTTTGAAGGTACCTTACACGACTTTTATATTTAGTACTGCACTTAGTATTTCCAAATTTTCTCAAATATGACTCCAAACGTTTTCGTTTTTTATTTTTTTAACTATTTTTTCGAATTCATCAATATGATGTAAACAAGTATTTTTGCAGATTGGGAAGTCTCGCGGAATCGTGGATTGGTTCAATGTCGTGATCGAAGATCCTCGCTGCTGGACGCAAAAATGTGTGTGTAGTATACGTGCCTAACATTCGCGATTGCACAATGTATTTAAAAAGTGCGAAATGTTTGCCCAGATTCAGCTAAAATTGTAATATTACGTAACCATGGCAAATATTGCGAGAAAGAGTGTGTAGTTGTAGCAGCACGAGTTTTTTTTCTTGGTTATTTTTTACAGAGATTAAATATTCCATGGCTCTGTAGGCTGGTTGATGGCTCTTACGCGATCGTAACGCATCCTCTTCACATTTATAAGTTATGGGCTTTGGTATTCATCATAGAGGATCTGTCCGTCGACTTAATGTCACGGAAAAGAGACAGTACAGCACGGTGAGGGGAAAACCCCTGAAGGGGGAAAACCTACCACAAGAGGCGAATACATTCTAAACTAAACTCTCTAAACAGTCAAGCAACGTAGATTCGCATATTTTTACCTGTTCTTTCTTCCCCACTTCCCAATAAATATAACTTCAATATTCTAATTTCAAACCCTTCAATAGCCTCTGATTTCCATAACTCCTTGAATAAATCTTTAGTTGTGATATATAGGGCAGATGAATGAGAAATACTGCAACAGCGAATCTTCTAGAAACCTGCACCTCCGCAGCATATATACACACAAATACCACTCACTTACAAACATGCGTACATACACACGCCCTCTCGCGTACAATAAAAATAACTTCTTACGAACACACGCACGCAGATCCACGCACACCCACGCGCACACCAGTTATAAAGAGATTACTCCAAGAAGGGACCGCGAAGCTGTCATAGCTTCTGCTTCTGCATGAACGCAGGTTATGTCCATTGACTCAGCTGGTCAATGCATTAGTTTGCAGTTGACTCCCTTGCAATGCCATCTCCCGACATGTTCATCTTCGGCTTTGTTGATGTAACGTATCTGGCTGCTGTTTGCGGGTTCAAACCCGATCGAAGCCAAGGCATTTTAAGAGCGAAAAAGTTCCTCCGAAAGCATTCCTTCGGGGGAGAAGAAAAGCCTGTTCCGATTCGTAGATTTACTGCATGCTAACTGCATGCAAAAGATACCAAGCCTAAAAGAAACTTCTGAGCAAAATTTAAATAGCCTATTGCGAACCCGAGTGATACCTTCTTTCTCTGCTAGAAGGTGAAGATAAGCGTAGCGAAATATGCGTGGCCAGACGGAAGTGCAGGCCTAGTGGCCTGCGTCTCGCCACGTAATTTTTTTTTTTAATTTCCACAGGCCAACATAACTGTTTACAGGAATTGTTTTCACATAAGTATCAACTCAAAACAAATATACAAAAGTAACAAACAGCGAAATACCTTTCAATCACCATTGAAACAAAGGGTAACATTCATAAAAAAAAGTCGTTATTTAGATAAATAGAAATAAGGGAAGCCCAACAGGTTCCTCATTATTGTTTGTTGTTTTTCTAGTAAATTTGTTGATTATGCCTTGCATACGTAAATTAGGACATCATTGAATGGAATGGAATGGAATCGAATGGAATCGAATCGAATATCGAATCGAATATCGAATCGAATATCGAATCGATTATCGAATCGATTATCGAATCGAATATCGAATCGAATATCGAATCGAATATCGAATCGAATATCGAATCGAATATCGAATCGAAAACGAATCGAATATCGAATCGAATTGACTATCGAATCGAATATCGAATCGAATATAGAATCGAATTTGTTACCCGACCTGTCAAACCGGACCCTTGTTAAAGGATTTTCTCTCTGCCAGCGCCCTCAACCCTTTTCATCTTTTCCTGGGCCCAGAGGCTCTGCCTCAGCAGACGTGGCGTCCTGCGTGTTGTGATTCGCGCTCCGGATCCGCGCCCGCGTTTCACGCTTTAACTGCGACGTATTTTCGCGCGAGTAACGGCGCCCACCCCCGGTGCCGCGCTTGCTTCCCGGAACCCCTCCCTCCTGGCAGGGGGGGGGGGCGGCCGTACGTCAGCGGGGCGACGTTTTCACGGCGACTGCTAATGGGCGGCCGCCTGCCAAGTGCGCGACGCTAGCCATTGCCGTTCAGCGGGGTGCGACTCGCCTGCAAGTAGACTGCAATGCAGTTGTTTCGTTGCTAATTGGGTCGTTATGGAAACGCTCCGGCGCATGCCACTCGGCGATTAACGAATTACGTGGAATATTGTTGCTGAATGTGAAGTAGAAATGTGAGACTTTGTTCATGATCTGGAGAGGAAAGTAGGTTGATGAATCGTATTCATGGTGTTTGACGTACGACCCCCGACGAGGGTAATTTATTGTATGTTTCTTAGTTTTATTATTGAGAATGCACACTCGGACTCGTGTAGAATACTTCACGATCTCTAATGCTATGAAATAATATATTTCCATAGAAGTATCAGTCGTAGTGTAGAGAATGTTTAAAAAGGTGTTGCTGACGGTACAGTTGATGCATTTTAACTTTGAATGTCGGAAATTATTTCATTCCAACCACAGATGGTAAATTTTGAAAATGGTGACGGTGGCTGATTTCTATGAGGGAATGGTGATATTTCTCTGATAAAGATTGATGAAATTTTGCCGAATCACTTGAAGGTATACACATATAGAGAGCTGATCTTGTGAATGCACGCTAATGTAATGGAATTTACTACTCATGTGCAGTTGACGTTAGATTTACATGTGAATTTACAGAAATTATTAGGGTTATTAAAATTGTTCAAATTATTTTAAATCGTTTATTATAGTTTCTACATAACACGTCGTATATTATTGGACCTTTTGATTCACCGCAAGTCTCGACAGAGCACATCATTGCCTAAATATGGTACATTCAAAAAGTAATTAGAATTTTCGCGAATTGTTTATTATCTGCATTGAACGTACCGACCCCTACAGATTGCAACCATGCGACACAGTGAGGATTCGACAGAAGCGGATAAGTAGGAAACATTTAAATAAAATACAAGGGCCTCTATCCAACGTAATATTATTGAATATTTTATTTCCGGAAGTCTCAAGTTAACATCAACAATTAAACATCAAGTTAATGCCAACAAATAATTATTACCGTATTTGCAACGTGTTCGTCGGGTCTTAAGATCATTGATTTTTCGTTTTTTGAGAGATGATTTAGATTTGTTTCAACTATAAAGAGAAATGTAAGTACGTTTGCCAGGACTCTTGTTTTTTCATAAGCCAAAATTCTTATTGAAAATTCAGCCATGTGTGAATGTTTCTACGATTCGACGAATCCAGCATTGTCAAGTTACGAATACCATACAAATTGTTAAATACCGTATCCCAAATTGAGTTTTTAACAGAAAATATATTAATTTTAATTTCATTGTAGTGACGCGTAGATGTACGGGCAGAATAAATCGAAAAAAACTGTTTTACTCCGCTTTTTCTTCAAGGTTGGGTTGCTTTGAATATTAATGATTTAGAGGAGTGAGAAAAATAATAGTAGCTACTACAATTCAACGGACGTGATCTGCCATTTCGAAATGTCAATACCTAAATGTCACCATTATTCTCCTGACGTCACATGCCTCTGACCAGGAACTCCGAAGGTTCCTGTCCCGACTGGGGCATGGATTTCAACACTAGCTTGGTCGAATTCAGCCGCTTTCCGAAGGAGAATTCTAGTGACCTGCTGCTCTGATCGGTAGTTTTTCGGTGGTTTCTCCGATCACTATCCGGCAAATACCGGAGCGAGCTCTTTCTTTCATCGTCCTTTTCCTATCCTCACCCTTCACTTACACAAACTTACCCTTGCATGCACTTACGTGGCGAGACTCGGGCCATCAGGCCCCCACTAGCGAACAAAGGAGGTACAAAGGAGGACGAAACAGGCGATTTGAATTTGGCTCAGAGCCGTCATTTAGGCTTGAGGATCTTTTACATGCAAGTAAATCTACTAACATGGGACAGCCGGCTTTACTTCACCTCCGAAGGATTTTTTCGCCCCTACAAATCCACGGCTTCGGTCGGGTTTGAACCCGCGAACTCGGGTATAACGGTCCGACACGCTAACCGTTACACCATCGTCGCAGAAGATCACCTCCGCCTGCCGCGATAAAAACGTACACTACACTTACAGGACTAATGAACTTAGCAGTTGACGCGCCCGCAATCACATCAATCAATCAATTGAAATGTCAATGAGACACCATCCAATATTCAGAGCTGCCTGAGCGCGTCTTGCGATAGCGGCTCCACACAAAGCACGATCTACGGAGAGGCGCATTCCCGTAGCGGATCGCATTAATCTCTCGCACAACTCGCGGACAGGCTCTCTTGCGCTGTCGCTCGCGCATAACGACCAATTTCCAGCGTCGGCAAGCGCAGGGGAGGGGGGGGAGAGTCATAACATCCTCGCCGGCGCATATGGGCATCACCCATCACCAAACGCCGAACGATAAATTCCTCGCGCAAGGTCGGAAGCGGTTGCCACACGCGAATCGCGCGTCGCGCTGCCTGCCCCTTCACGACCTACCCCGCGCAGTGGGCCACTCGCGCGGGGAGAGGGGCGCGGGTGGTCCGGCCACCATTTAACGCAATGCAGTCGTGCCCTTTTTTACGTGCTGAGGCTCAGCTCATCAGGCCTGCTGTGCCGCCTGACCTCGCAAATTTTGCTTGACTTCTTTCATCGTCTAGCAGAGAAAGAAAGTATCACTCTGGCGACTAAAAAGGCGCGATTTGAATTTTGTTTAAAGGCTTCTATTAGGGTGGAGGATTTGTACATCCAGAAAATATTCGACATGGAACATTCAGCTTTGCTTCCCCGGCGTAGGCTTACGAAAGATTGTACACCTGTAAAAATCTTCACTTGGATCTCGTGGTATAACAAACTTGCGTATAACAGTCCGATACGCTAACCGTTACACCGTAGCCGACCATTGGTAATCTGATAGAGTGAATTTTGGTGGTCCACAAAAAAATTCAGAAAGTATAAGAATTTTTAAAAGTTTTGCTAATAGTTACATTTATTTTACTATATTCATAAGGTTAAGATCGCCTCTAATAGCGAGTAATCTGCTGCTTCATCAGCAACGAGTGATCAAACTTTACTCTCCTGGGTGCCCCGAGTAGTGACGCACGTGGTTCTGCGGCGGCACAGAAAACGCTCTGCCGGAGTTTACATAAGATATCTTTTTATTTCACTTAAATTGGAATAAAGTAAAATCAAATATTATAAACGTTGATACATAAATTTTATCTACTCGAGGAATATAACTCACTCGCACCTGTCGCCTATATTGTATTATATTTCATTATATTTGTAATATTAAAACACCACGTACATTCTCGCTATTAGTAATGGTTATGTAATATAATACTATTTATACCATAATTTGTCTTCGAATTATTTTTTGTAAAAATCATTTGCAACCGTAGAACATTTGATGCAAAAAATAAGCAGACTGCGAGAAAGTAAAATCATTAAAAGTTAAAAAATAATGAAATACTGATAGTGTTGACACACAAATGCGAATACATAAGTATATATATATATATATATATATATATATATATATATATATATATATATATATATATATATATAATAGTAATTATTAAACTTTTTTCCACAGATATTTATATATAAGTATTCAGTTTCAAATCTGCAAACGAAAACCACACGTCATTATCGGCTTCTGTTGTCTGTGCAGGTTACAGCATTGAGTACAACCAACAACACTCATCTATTCGTTTTCACATTTAACACAATTAAAGGACGCAATTTAAAATTAAATAATAAATATAATAAATAATAGTAATATGGAATATGAATATACAATTTCTAATTTATAACTGCGTAATTGCAACATGCAACTGCGTAAATTGGGGGCGGCCGACTGAAGGCTAGCAATATTTTTTCTTATTTATTCCAAATAGGTTTTAAATAATTTCTAAAAGATTAATTTGTAAAGTATAACAAAAAGTCCATTGCAAGAAACTAACGAAGAGACATTAAATATAAAATAATATACACATCCTAACTTACGTAGCACCCAACTGCCTCTAAAATTAATATCAAAAAGCGTAGGATTTTCAGAGCGGACAACTAACTTTGACGCTTTATTTTTCCAAAAGTATCATATTTTCGAAAAATTGAACATGACCTTATTTGAAAATCGGTTATTAATGAACATGTTTCATTACGAAAAAAAATTGTATCTTCATAATTCTTCATAACTCTTCAACAGAAAGACGCCGAATAATTTTTGAATTAATTTCGAAAAATCAGAGGTTTTTCTTATCAACGTAAGACCTACACCATTTTCTTAATCGTCTTTCAGACTATCCACCAACAATATTTAATCAAAAACGATGGGGCCACTTTTTTGCAAATTGGATTGGGAATATCGGTTTTGGAGAAATTCGGCTGAACTGTTTATCCACCAGCGTTGTTCACTGACAGAAAGACGGACAAACGTTTGCCGTCAGTCGATTTTTCGTTATCAAGGACCCACAAAGCATGGATTCTAGCTACAACACGTGTTAGAGGATTTTTTTTCTAAATTTAGCAACTGAATTTATCCACTTTTGCGTTACCAGTAATAAAAGTTTTCTGCCGAAAATTCGCGATTCTTTCGCGCAGCATTTCGTAACTTTCTCTTCTTAAGAAGTTCCTTCTTAAGCACGAGAAACATTTGTAGAAATTATACAAAGAAATGTTTATATACTGATGTTCTGTGATCATTATTTTATAATTGTATTTATCTTTTAAAAAATTCATATTCTTGGTTCGCGGCATTCATAACTTTGTGGTTCAAACGCAGTAGCGAATCACTGTGAACTGAAACGCTTTCCATGTCGAAAGAAATGTGTGCCTCCAATGATTGAAGTCATTTGCCTTACGCCCGTGAAGAAGTTCTGCACTTAGAATTCAGGCTTCCTGTATCATCTCTGTGAATTTTCCTCTTGGGAAATTAAGCCAAAGAAAACAGATAGGGATGCGTCCCCTATCTTGGGTTTCTCCTTTACTTGCTGACAGGGGGGTCACTCGATCACATGAGTCGACTTCCGCCTTCACGTTTAAAACACACACACACAATTTAAAAAAATAACGTGGTCTAAAGGAATGCTGTCTTTCTCTAATGAGTTGACAACGACCACTGCCTCTTCTCACGCTAGTAATGTCAACAAGGTGAACCTAAATTATGACAGAAACAAAACCCAGTCTGCTCTTAAGTGGTGTAGTACAGTATATACCCCGGTACGCGCGTGTTTGGGTAGCTCTCATACGCGAATGCGTACGATCCAACATTGAATACAATTCATGGCTCACCCTTCGTATCACATTATTTCACGTTTACATTTCCGATATCCAGAACTTTATATAGTATGAAATTGCCCTGTAGACAGATGACACAGCCATTTACAACGATTTATTGAAAGAATATGATGACTGCCAAGAATACTTAAAGCTATTCATTGATTGGCCAAATGAACGGCGCGAAGTGTAACACGCAAAGGCTAAATTGATATCACAGCAAAAAAGACTCGAATAAAACTGTTGAAATTATATTCATTTATTAAAAAATTCTGAAATATCTGTTGTTCCAGGAACATTCATCTTTGTAATTCGTCTTTCTGTTATCCTGTATGTGTGTGAGGTGGGGGGGGGGGGTTACAACTAAAACAAATCTCTACAAACTTGAATTTTTACAAAAGAAATTTCTCCGTCAAGCAATAAACGCATCCTAGTATGTACCAAATTCAAACAGAACCTCGCAAAACATTTCAGTATTGGAACCTGAGTTTGTTCTCCACGAATTTTATTGAATTTATTGACGAAAAGCAGCTTTCCACGTGCAGAGCGTCCTTTTGATCAGAAAAGTTTTCTTTTCTTTCTTTCTTTCCATTTCAGAATGGATTGTGTTTCGAAGAGAGCAGCATTGCAATGAACTGATAAATGTATCCACCGACAATGCAAAATGCATGCCTGCCAATTTGTTACTGAAGTATTTGTTGGGCAAATTGGTCTAGAAGAAAATTATCAAGAAACGGTTCGGTGGTTACAACTCAGTATAACTTTCCCTGTATCTACAGCATTATGTGAAAGGAATGTGATTACATTAAAGAGAGTAACGACATCCTGAGAAATTCCATGGGGAAATATTGGGATCGGTCATGTCAATAACTGGCTCTCGTGAAGTGTCTGCTAAATCAACTTTGCAGAAGCGACAGCTTCAACGAACAAATTAACGACGTTTTTGCTAAACGAAAAAAACGATGAATACAGCTAATTTACATAAAAGTGTAAGATACGATTTTCAGCATACCCAACTGCATGACTCGAGCTTCACCAATGCTGTTTCTCATACGTGCCATGGCAATAATACGATTTGTACATGATAGTTGGAAAATGACTATTAATGTCCGGGGGGGGGCAAGTGTTAAGAGTTGTTTCGAAGTAGGAGGGTGGGTAAGGAAAAGCTACAGATGAAGCTCGATTATTTGAATGACCATTTTCTAAGAATATAATTTTCTCTTATTTTGAAGAACTTTAAGACCTAAAATTTTACCAGATTTCTGAGTGGAAAATTTCTTTGAAAAATACTCGATGTAACCTTGTTGCTATCCCACACAATGCAATCAATGTATGAAAATTTTAAGTAAGGCAGATGGTGTTTTAATCCTTGAATTACTTTTCTGGTTAATGAACATCACACTTCTTGTCCGCATGGCAAACGGCAATGTTGCGAAACAATGCATATACACGAAAAAATATTTTTCTGCTCACTCGTGTTTTTTTTTTTACATCTATTCATATAATTCAGCAGGCCCCTTGACCTAGCGGGACCGCGGGCGATCGCTCTGTCTGCCTATGCCTATCGCCGGCAGTGCGTCTTAAGAAGTGTATGTTTTCATTGAGTAGGTTTGTAGAGTCAATTGTATAATTGAAGTAGGGAGACATGTATTTACAAAAACAGTTTATTGTGCTTTTCGAGCGTCACAATCCAAAAGCCACTATCCAATTTTACAATAACAATGACAGGTCTTCCACTCGCCAGTAAAGAAAGTACCAAGTTCGTAGCCGGTTGCCGTATCACCAAAAGATGTACCAGTTCGTAGCTCAATCAACAAATATCCAACGAAATAAAGGCAGCACTCGGCGTGGTCAGCGTAGCGGTCACAATAATCTCTAAGCACTCACAACTCGGTCACAAACTTTTCTGTCGTTTCTCGCCACCCAGGGCCGCTGTGAGGCCTGGCCTCGCCCAGCTGTCATGTCGCCCATGTATATATATATATATATATATATATATATATATATATATATATATATATATATAATGGCCGACGCTGCCTCAGACTCGCTTTCTTCGTTGGAGCAGGTAGTGCCTCGATATTCCGTGTACTTCAATATAGAGCGCGCGCCCACTTTAAAGTCGGCTGTGCAGACAGCACAAATGTGTACGTTGAATTGGAGGAATTTATGTGGAATACGTATTTCTCCGGCTGCCGCAACTCCAGCAAGGCCATTGCCGTTCAACCCCTAACCATCCGGGGTGCAGGCCCACTGCGCGCCGATAGCCGCTTGCCATTTCGCGATCGCGCGCATCGATCACGCACGCAGGTGCAGCGGCGGCGGCGGCCGAGGGAGCCGGCGCAATTAACGCAGCGCCGCTTTGATGTCGCCGCCTCAGCCTCAGCAGTCGCGTCCGCTGGACGCTGAGGGGCAGGGAAGGCCGCGAGAGGACACTCCGATGCGACGCCGGTGCGTGAGTAAGCGGCAAGGAACGGAACAGGACGAGGAGCATCACGAGGCGAGGGGGCGGCGCGAGCTAGCGCGGGGCTCAGTAGGGTAGAGTGGAGAAGGGTACGGAGGGGTGGCGCGGAAGTGGGAGGGATGTGATGGAGCTGGATGGAGTGGCACGGGGTGGGGTGCAGTGGGGCGGGGAGAGGAAGGGATATGGTTGAAGGGGGATGAAGCGGCCCGGGAGGGGGGGAGAGGGGCGGAGAGGGGCGGGGCGGAGCTGAGCGGAGCTGAGCGGCGCGGGGCGGACGAGCCGGAGCGAGAGGAATCAGATACACCTAGCAGGATGGGTCGCAGCAGAGCGGGCGGGGCGGGATGGAGCGAGGAGGAGCGGGGGCGGCGGGGCGCAGTGGAACGTTGAGGGCCACGGGACAGGGTGGTGAGGGTCGCGGCGCGCCATTGCACTTTGCGGCGGTGACGTCGACCGCGGGAATAGTGGTCGAGCGCTGGGAACAATATCGACGTTTATGGCCGATGTACTTGTCAACGGGTGAGCGGAGGTGGCATCCGGAAGACTATCCTTGTTGGCGGCACGCTCAAAGGAGGCGGGTGTTGCAGCACCTCTGACCTCAGTTAAGCTGACGGAACAATGTGGTAGAAATTGGGGTTATTGGAGATGTCCAAGCAACGTGGACTAATTGAGATTGGAGGTGTTTTGGAATGTTTATTGCAAACATTTGATGAGAATACAATGCTGAGAATGTAATGTCACTTTTCACTTGTTAAGAGTGAGTAGTTTCAGACGATGCTAATGCGGAGGAGGAGAAACATTAGAATTCAAGAACACTGGTATTAAGAGAATGGGTGTTTTCTTGTAAATTAATGATGGGAGGATTGCTAATTACAATGTCTTATATCTATCAGGTTGCGTAGGAAGATATGGGAAGGAAGTCGACTGGGTATCCGAAGTGTTGCGAATTGGTCTTGTACAGATTTCGAATCTTCCGACCCAGAAGGGTTGACAACAAACACTGGAGGATCCACGCAGACCACTTTGAGAACCATTGAAAGCAAGACGTAAGTTGTACGTTAGATGAAGTCGGAAATTCTACTTAGATTTTGTAAACATATATGGTAAATTTTTGTGATAAATGTGGATTGGTTGAGTGAATGAATATTTTTCAAATGTCATTATGTACGTACTAAGAGGTGTTTTTCATTTTATTCTCAGAACCTTGTTGTGACAGACTTGAATTTTGTTGATATACACATATGTTGGGGTGTCATTACACTAGACACGTCATGCGTAGGCCTAAGTGAGGTGTGGGCGTTGCATACATACGAATGCAGTTTGATGGTCGAATGATTTAGTGCTAGTCAAAACATGGTTAGGTTCCACTCGCCTTGGCGGTAATGGGGTCTTTTAACATCAATTTGACATTCCTTAGAACACCTAAGTAACGAATGGGTGCGGTTATAGAACACCATGGTTCTCGCATTATTGACAAGTCAAATCGAAGTGGCAGAGGGAAGCCTTGGAAACCGACGGGCAACCTGTTTTTCTGACAAGTCAGATAATTAGATTTGTCTGTAATATACTGTATGCACAGTATGAACCGAGAGTAGTAGACTAAGGCAGAAACCCAAATGGAATAGCTTTAAACAAATTAAATTTGATTTGCAGGATATGTTAAACCATTTCACCAGTATTTTCTGTTCGTGAAACCGCACTTCAAGTAAAAGTGGAAAGCGAGAAATAAAAATTATCCGGGCAAGTGAAGAATTATTTAGAGAATTATTTAATGCCTAGTGCCTTAATTTATTGCCCTGAAACTTTTTTCACGGAAGCGCGGACTTTCTGAAACTCCTTTTGAATGCATGATTATTCTTCCCTCTCTTTATTTAGGCGCCTAGTGTCGTTGATTATTTAATGTGAATATAAACTTTTCAGAGAATTGACAAACAGTCAAAGCACATCATTTGAGTTTTGTCGAATATGAAAGATATTAGTTTCCTTTGTTCTATGGGTCCAAAATATTTCTTCCTGAGAAGAACGATTGTGAGAAATATTACATTAATACCCTCACTGGAAAAGTTTATCTTCATAAACATAAAATAATAAGACACAATAGTAATGAAGATACCCCTTAATAACAATTACCCCATACTCTTAAGTCGGTTTAAATGAATTACAATACATGGTAATACATTTAAACCAACTTAAGGGCATAGGCTTCGTGAAATTTTATGAAATTTCTCGCTGAAAATGAATATTTCACACATTCATAATATTTGTTCTCGATATTAATTAGGTCTACATTTCTTTAAAATTGAAACTCGTTATTACATGATATATCGAACTTTAAGTTCTTAAATACATAAGACAAGTTAAATTCTAAGAAATAGTTGGGATGATTGATGCTGTGACCTGACAAAATTGTCTTCATCCAATGATTAAATTGTTAATATGCCATGATTTTCCAGAATAATAATATCTAGATGATGAAACGCCAAGACAGGTAATCTGTTGCGAGGCTCTTTCCATAGATGCCTAGACAGATTGTTGTCACATATGGCTGGAACCGTATGTTTCCTCTGTATTGTAATACTATAGCGGTAAAAAAATCAGTATGAAATTGAAATTATATAGTATTAACAGAGTAGCTTACGTAACTTGCGTTGCCCGGTTATTTATTAATTACAATATTCTATTAGAAGAATAGGAATGAATTAATCCGTAGTGTCTCCCCGCCCTATACTGCTTAGCACACGCTCATCTGCTCTGCTCCGACCTTCTCGTCCCGCCCGGTTTCGCCCTGCCCGACCAACTTGTTCAGCTCCACCTTCTGCTCTCTGCCCCGCCCACACCTCATACTGACCACGTCCTTCGCCGTTTACTGACCATGTTAATTATCGTTGCAACCACTATTATTGCTATGGACTATTCTAAATAGTCCCTTCGCGTCCCGTCGCATCCCGTTCGTCCCGTCCCGTCGCGTCGAGTCCGTGCCGTTGCGTCCCATCCCGTCGCGTTCCATCCCGTTGCGTCCCATCCCGTCGCGTTCCATCCCGTTGCGTCCCATCCCGTCGCGTTCCATCCCGTTGCGTTCCATCCCGTTGCGTCCCATCCCGTTGCGTCCCATCCCGTCGCGTCCCGTCCAGTTCCGGCCCGTCTCGGCCCGTCCCGTCGCGTCGCGTTGCGTCGCGTCGCGTCGCGTCTCGTCCCGTCCCGTCCCGTCCCGTCCCGTCCCGTCCCGTCCCGTCTCGTCCCGTCCCGTTCCGTCCCATTCCGTCGCGTCCTGTCCCGTCTCGTCCCCTGTCCTCTCGTCCCGTTCCTTCGCGTCTCGTCCCGCCCCTTCCCGTACCGTCCCCTCCCTTTCCTCCGTGCCCCTCCCGTCCCGATGCTTCCCGACCAGCCCCGTCGCCGGGCGTCGCGGAGCGTCCTGCGCCGGTGCGTACGTGCGCCGGGACAGGTGGTGCTGGCCCCACTCTCACGCCGCCCGCCGCCGCCGCCGCCCAAGTGCACACGATCGCCCCGATAACGATGGCCCGCCGCATTCGCGGAAGCCTCTTCGCGCCCGGCGCGCCGTCGGCCCTCGGGCGCGCGGAGATGGAGCTTCTGGAAATCCCCGTAGCGGCTTCTCGGCATCGCTCCGTGCGCTCTGGCAGGGCGCCCCGCGCTCCGGGAAGCAGCGGTTCGCCGGCCAGGAGCCTGCCCCCAACATGGAGCTGCAAAAACAAAAGCATTTGTGCGGGGCATTCACATGTAAACAGGGACATGTAGCGAAAAGTTTTAGCTTAAAACTGTACATTATAATATTGTGTCTCCAGTACTTGAAGAATAAAACATTATATATTGTCTCGCGTAATATCCGACAAAATATTGAAATGATGTATCTTTTGTTTCGTAATTAAACTAACAGAGAAATGAAGCTATCATCATGAAATAATCAAATTTTGTCGTTCTGTAATTTCGATTAGTTCAAGGAAACCTGTTTTTCGAACAAACTAAAATCAGGAATACCTGAAAGGATAAATATTACAACACTTTTATAACTTTCTTTTATTATTGAGGAATGTACTTCTACAAAAGAAAACTACATGAAGCTGCAGACACTTGAAACCATATGAAATGATAATTTGTTTCATTAAATCCCTTTAAAAGTAAAATAAATGTGTTTCCACTCTCAAAATTCTCTCGCTAAATTTGTACATACAATAAAAATGCTGCAAATGTAAGCAATAGTAATCTCGTTCTGTCAAACATGTATTTATAAACGTTATGCAGACACTTTTGGCTGTAAATAATACAACTGTCGAGAAAGTAGAAATCAATGGGAAATATCAACACGAAATTATCGCTCTTACATAATTTATAAATACACAACAAATCAAATAATTATAATACCTGTCTAATAAATATTAAAAATATGTTTGTTTCAATCAAGATGCAATTTAAAGACGTATTTTGAACTGAAGAAAATCTCAAGTAACATTCAGAGGATAAGAAGTTTATGTAGTTAATTACATATTTTGATGGTTCATAATTGGAGATCTGCTAAGACATCTTCTCGTCAGGAATGAAAATTTCGACATTCTCCGTCAAACGCGGTGATGAACGTAACCGCCTACTGGCGAACACGGTGTTCACCGCATTGCTATGAAGTGCCTGGGTGCGTTTCCACACTTCCGGAGAGCGCAGCAGCAGGTTACGCGCGGAGTGACGCAGGAGAGGCAGCTTGCATTGTGAGGATCGCACCAAAAAAAGCGATGGCGAAGGTCGTCGGCGGAGGCGGCGAGAGGACGCGGACGGAACGAGGACGGGGGTGAGGGCGAGGACGAGGACGAGGGCGTTCGCACACCTGCGGCGCGCGTGCTGGAATGTGCGCTGGGGCGGCGCGGGGGCGGAGGTGGGGGAGGGGGCGGGGGCGGAAGATTCATGCTCACGCCCTTGCGGCCGCCACGGCCTCCTCACCACGTCTGATGCACGACACCTGTCGCTCGTTGCAACGTTGTGCGTAATACCTGCAGGTCCCTTCACCACCAATACCCGTACATTGTGCTGCTCTTCCATAGCATATTACCGGTTTAGGTGGCTCAGTGATATCAATTGATGTCAGTCCAGTGCCTCTGACCAGGAGGTCCTATGGCTCGAGTCCCGACGGTGGCAGGAATTTCGACACTAGCTACATAGCTATGTCGAGTTCGGCCGCTGTCTGGAGGAAAATTCTAGCGGCCGGTTTCTCTGATCGGTAGTTTTACGTGGTTTCTCCGGTCAACACCAGGCGAATGCCGGAGCAATTGCATAACAAACGGGCCAACGACCGCGTGCGATCTTTCCTTCGTCTTCCTTGTCCTACCATCACCCCCTTACAAACTACAAACTACACTACAGACTACACTACCGCATATGCCAGGGGAGCAGCCGGGAGTTCAGAGATCGCCTAAGCTGGGTCGGCGTCCCACTGGTGGGAGAAACCAGGTTGGAAAAAACCTCAATAGCGGCGTGAGTCACCATCCAGGTAAGATCATCGTCACCCCCTGAAGAAAAAAAACAAGCACTACACTTCTGGGACTAATGGCCTTAGCAGTGGCGCACCCGGAAACACGAAATAATCAATCAAACCGAAGCGAATCAAATCGATGAGTCACAAACGCCTAACTCGCGCTTTCATGTAACAAAAGTGTTTTTTATAAACGACTTCCTTCTCTTCCACCCAGTTTCTCCTTTGTGGTTTACATTTATATCCCCTTTCACTTCATTTAGTAGTTAATTGTACTCCATTCTACTCAAACAATTCTCCTGCTTGTTTCTACGTTTCCCCCTTTTGGTTATTGGTATCTTTCCGCTTCCCTTCTGCTTATTGTTTCACTCCTTTCTTTTCTGTCCCCCCTGTCCTATTCGTAGAAAGATCATACTAGATACAAGCGTTCCTTCATGCTCTATTCATCCGTATCCCAATTTTGTTCACTTCGTCAGCTTCAACCTATTCCCTTCCTTTTTTGCGATTCCCACTGTTTATGATTGTTCTGATGTGACTCCGTGACTCATTTTGTCTTTCCCGCTTCATTTTCTTCAGTTTTATCTTCCTGCTCACGCCCGTCGTCTGCCGCCGCTTGAAGCTTCGATCGGCCGGGGGGGGGGGGGAGGGGGGGCGATCACGGGGAGCGGTGAGGCCGCTGGCGAGCGATCAATTTCAATGAAAAGAATGCGCACGCTCGCCTTCCGACGTTAAATTACAGGCTCTGCTCTATTGTGGCTGCGCCGCGGGCTGCGCAGGCGGCGAAAGCAGCAGCGGGCGCCGCCCCGCTGCTCCCGAGGTGGCTGACGCCCCAGCGCGAGCCGAAAGGGTCGGCGCCGGAGGAGGCATTAAAAAGTAGGGTGTAAGGCAGGGCATTAAAAGGCAGGATGTCAGGCAGGGCATTGATACGTAGGATGTAAGGCTGGTCGTTAAAAGGTAGGACGTAAGATACGGCATTAAAATATAGGATGTGTGGCACGACATTAAAAGGTAGGATGTAAGGCAGTGCACTAAAAGTAGGATGTAATGCAGTGCATCAAAATAGGATGTAAGGCAGGGCATTAAAAGGTAGGATGTAAGGCAGTTTAGTAAAAAGTGGGATGCAAGGCATCGCATTAAAAAATAGGCTGAATGGCAAGGCATAAACACGTAGGATGTAAGGCAAAGTATTAAAAAGTATAATGTTAGGTTGGGCATTAAATCGTAGGACCTACGGCAGCGCAAAAATGTAGGATATAAGGCAGGGCATTAAAAAGTGTGATATAAGGTAGGGCTGCTGAATTGGGCGGCCGGCTTGGCGTGACCCCGCGCAGTGCTTGTTGATGGGCAAAGAGTGGGATCCACTGCTTCTCGAGTCAGTCCTACGGTAGGAGAGGCGAGGCGATCGGCTCTAGTTTAGTGAAAGGCGCGTTGCATGCGGGCATCTGCAGCGGGCGACGTGGGCAGGCTGTCCCCAACTTTTGCGTTTAGCCGCTCTGTAGAATTAAACGGTGGTGATAAGGTAAGGAGTCGAGGAGACGATACCTAAGAGTAGGTTGACCAATTGCAAATTTAGCGGAATGATAATTTATAAGAAGAAGGGAATTACGAAGCATCAGCATCAATAGACAAATTAGGTCGTACTGAAAAGTATAAACATATTGAATTAGTATCTTGCTTAAGAAAGGAAGGACGAGGAAGAATGTTGTAGTATGAAAACACGGTAGATGGAAGGGATATTCCAATGAAGAAGACTACAAGTTAAGTTTTCCTGAGGAAGTAGGGTGATGGGGAATAAAGGTAAAAGATTATTAGAATTGTGGTCAGTACCGACATGACAACGAGACACGGATAAACGCGGTGAAAAATGTAATGGTTAGGGATTGAAAGCAAAGCTGTAACGCCTGTCGAATGAAGCATTTCTGAAGGAGGTATCGAAGGCCGGTTCGATAGCTTGATGGATATGCGTTGTAGTAAGGCGTGACAAGCGGAGAATCGGAATCGAAGGATGAAAATGGCTGTAATCTTGCTCAGCGAACGCGTCCGAAGCAGTTAAGGGAATCTTTTTTCGAGAGAAATGTCACTAACGAAATTGTAAAGCGTCTCCATTCCACTAAACGAGTCTGTCTTGGTGACCTTTCTTTCACAGCTCTCTCCCTCCCTCTCTCTCTCTCTCTCTCTCTCACACACACACACACACACACACATTTAGATGTTGATGCTCCGCAGTTTAGCCGTTCGATAGAAAGACGAGTGAACATACAGTCTTCTTGGAAAACTTTGAAGAATGCTTTCGGGGATAATATACCGATTGAATTAATCCGTTCTTTCAAAAACAATTTATCAAATTGCTTTGCAACATTACGAATCGAGTAATTATAACAAATTGACTCGAAATTAAAATGGAATAATTTTGGCATGTTGATTTTAGCGTTATTGTTTTAAAACATCGGATACTTGCAGTTAGGAAAAAAATCTCTGCAACCGAAAGTTGAGAAAAGTTAATTGTTTTAGATTACTCGATTTCATACCTATACGATTGTATTAATAAACTATAATCTAATAGATAGCATGAAGTATTGGTATTTGCACATCCATAATGTGTGAAAACTGAAAGAAAAGGACGTATACCTGACAATCTCATTGTATTCGGGAGAATCTGGTCCGTACTTTAGAATCTATCCGATCTAAATGAATTTGCCCAGAATTACATTGCTTTAATATTATACATATGCATTTGTCATAAAGTCTTTTTTAAAAGTTACTACATCTTCCTTCTTCAAAGTTTTAACGAGGCCACACGACTTCATTAATCAAACTCAATACAATCATATTAAAATATAAAACAATTATAGTAAAAATTATATGAAATGATCTAATATTTGTTCGTATTTTATACGAGTTCATACGACTTTGTCAACTTATTGATTCACTTGCGCAAAGAATATAGCCATAGCACAATGGAAATGTGCATATGTGTATCGCACATAGACGAGTATTGATGATAATTTTTGCTTATGCTGACTCAAGCGCCCCTGAACAGAAGCTCTATGCAACCCGCGCGCCTGCGCTGCTTATTCAATCCCTGCGATTGCGATATATCGGCCGGAATTATTACTTGAACGTTAACTCGGACAAATAAATCAGATGTCTCCAAGATATTGCCATATCAAGTTCATGCTCAAACATGAGAACATTTTAACAATAGGATACTTGACAATCGTGTCCAAACTTGGACATAAAACAAACCCATACTCGCGAGAAAGTCTTTCATCTATTAAATTTTTTGCAGAGCGTAGCGTAAAACATGATTAACAATCATTTGAGCAGCAGCATGTAAAGTGTAATACATTGCAGTAGCGAAGCATTCACAGGCCCACGAATTTATAATAAAAATATTATAATAAATATTATGTAATACAATATTATAATAAATATGTCGTGTATATAAAGTATCCTATTATAATAAAATATATTATTACAATATAAAATTAATAGAATTATAATTATTTATAAATAATATTTACGAACATTATTGATATTTTTAGAATAATCTTAAACAGTTACATTATTTTGATGACATTTATTACAGTTTTTTGAATGGTTAACAAATTATTTATATATCATTTATAGAAATTGTTTCATGACCATCGTCGTCATGAATTGAGAATACACTAATTCCAAAAACACAGGTGGTGAATTTCTGGTAAGAGCCAACGCTACCTGTGCAGCGGGTAGCCACGAGCTTAGCGCCACAGCTTCGAGGCACGCGATTGTGCGTGAAATGGAAGGGCCCCTCCTGTGCATTGTCCGTGCATGGCGATTATCCTAGCAGAACCGCTTCCCTTCCCTCAACTCACACACACGCGTAAACATCCACCCACGTACACTTTCTTTCTTCCTTTCTTTTATTCTCTCATTTTCTCTATCCTTCTCTCTCTCTCTCTCTCTCTCTCTCTCTCTCTCTCTCTCACACACACACACACACACACACTCTCACACATACACACAAACGCGCAAACACACACATACGCGCGCGCACTCACACACATACACACACTCACACACACACACACACACACACACACACACACACACACACACACACGGGTCGCTCAATCGCCGGTTCGGCGTTGTGCAGCACGGAAAGGGCGTCGAAGCCTTTTCCGGTCCGTGCAAGGCAAAAGACGTAAATGAAGCTTTCATTCAATGAGAAGCCGAGTGCAACCGATCAACCCCTGATGGAAGTATTATTTCTTTTGTGGCACAATACTGTTGCGGCCTTTTGATTGTGTGGCCGCTTTGATAATAATTCTTTCCATAGGCACAATGATGACGCGGAAGTGAATTAGTGTTTTGCTGTTGTGACATATCCAATTCGAAATGGAATTCGCTTCTATGATTGTTCAAATTCGAAAACGCTCTTTGAAATCTTATTTGTTATATACCAGCGGACTCCGGCAGACGTTGTTCTGCCCTTCTTCTCCCTATTTCTCCTTCACTCTTCCTTTCTCCCTTCGTCTCTCTCTCACTGGCTCTCTCTGCCTCTCCCTCTATCTCTTCGTCGCTGTGCGTCACTCTCTCTCCGTCTTTCCCTCTCTGTCCCTCTCTCTCTCTCCGTCTCTCTCTCCGTCTCTCTCTCTCCGTCTCTCTCTCTCCGTCTCTCTCTCCGTCTCTCTCTCCGTCTCTCTCTCCGTCTCTCTCTCCGTCTCTCTCTCCGTCTCTCTCTCCGTCTCTCTCTCCGTCTCTCTCTCCGTCTCTCTCTCCGTCTCTCTCTCTCCGTCTCTCTCACTCCGTCTCTCTCACTCCGTCTCTCTCACTCCGTCTCTCTCTCCGTCTCTCTCTCTGTCTCTCTCTCCGTCTCTCTCTCCGTCTCTCTCTCCGTCTCTCTCTCCGTCTCTCTCTCCGTCTCTCTCTCCGTCTCTCTCTCCGTCTCTCTCTCCGTCTCTCTCTCCGTCTCTCTCTCCGTCTCTCTCTCCGTCTCTCTCTCCGTCTCTCTCTCCGTCTCTCTCCCCGTCTCTCTCTCCGTCTCTCTCTCCGTCTCTCTCTCCGTCTCACTCTCTCCGTCTCTCTCCCTCCGTCTCTCTCTCCGTCTCTCTCCGTCTCTCTCTCCGTCTCTCTCTCCGTCTCTCTCTCTCTCCGTCTCTCTCTCCGTCTCTCTCTCTCTCCGTCTCTCTCTCTCCGTCTCTCTCTCTCCGTCTCTCTCTCCGTCTCTCTCTCTCCGTCTCTCTCTCCGTCTCTCTCTCTCCGTCTCTCTCTCTCCGTCTCTCTCTCTCCGTCTCTCTCTCTCCGTCTCTCTCTCTCCGTCTCTCTCTCTCTCCGTCTCTCTCTCTCTCCGTCTCTCTCTCCGTCTCTCTCTCCGTCTCTCTCTCCCTCTCCCTCCGTCTCTCACTTCCCGTCTCAGTCTGTCTGCCTTTGCCTCTATGTGTGTGTATCTCTACCTGCATCTTTCTCAGCCTCTCTGTCCCTTCAATACACATTTAATTGCAGATTCTACACGTCTCTGAGCAGGTCGGGAATATGGAGAAGAGCCGGTCCAGCAAAAATGTAATAAAATGTTCAAAAAGATCACATCGTGTAGACTACGGTGTGAGAAACGTTGCTTTGAGATATTAGGCTTCAAAATTTTATATTTTAATGCCCTAGAATGCATCGTTTAGGAGTTATTTAACGATAAAGATTCAAATAACCCTGTCGAGTGTGTTGCGGCTTGCATTTGACATGATATTTTAAAAGTTATTCTGTTATTAGGTATTATGGGTGGAGATGAATCCAACAAATCAGAGATAATTAAAATTGGTCTAGCCATTTTTGAGTTATAAATGCTGTAATTACCCCGACCTTGTTTATATATATTTTAAGTCTTACAAACTAGTGAAACATGTGAACGGTTAATATTTTTTATTAAAACAATGTATATTTTGTTTGAAAACTGTTTGTCCCGGAACTAACGGATCTACTCTTTAAGGGAACCGAAATTGGTTACCTCTTTTCAAGTCACACTTTCTCGAGGGGTGCGGAATAATATTCGTGTCTATAATACTGCATACGAAGTTGTTAGTTAACATTTATTTTTCTTGCCAATTCCGGTAGCTCTCCTTTCTTTGTATATAAATGAACTATTTCACCTTATATGAAGCAGCGCATTTGTTGGCAAGTAGACTGAGCGATGTTTATTTACATATGTATATGGCAGCCTAAGAGACGGGTGATTTGTTTTCTGAGTTTCTTGTTAGTCAAATACGGTCGCCCAGGAAGTGGATAATCATGTTTAGAGTTCACAACTCGAGATACGATTGTGAGTTCTAAATCAGGAGTTCAAAAGCGGACTCCAAGGAAGATCCGTTGAAGTCTCCTTTGTTTTCAAGACAAACGACATAAAGACCTGACATAACGGTCAGGAGCCTCCCTTTCGCCGCGTGAAATTCTTTCCATTCCTAGAGAGCAAGAAAAATCAATGCGCACTTTACAAAATGGATAAGAAAGCAATTACGTGCAATCGGAAATATACGATGTCTGCTCATCTGCAGATCATTGGCAAAACACTTCCCCCAACATTCAAGCTGCCTTCCCCCCCTTTATCTTGGACAGGAGATGAAGAATGGCTACCTTCCGGAAATAATAATAATAATAATAATAATAATAATAATAATAATACCAAACTAGCTAAAAAACTCCGGTTTCCTCAGAAATTGGATGCACCGTACTACCAGTATCATCCAGAAGCGGTACTAGAAAATGAGACACGTAAGTTATACTGAGACCGCAGTATTCTGACAGACAGGACAATTCAGCACAACAGACCTGATATTACTCTTTGGGACAAATCTGCAAAGAAAGTTTGGTTTATTGATTTTGCAGTCGTCAATACCAGCAACATGATGACAACATACCAGACTAAAATCGACAAATACAGAGAACTAGTATTTGCCGTAAAAGAACAATGGTGAGTGTCAGAAGTGAAAACTATTCCCATTGTACTGTCAGCAACTGGCGTGATACCAAAAACTTTCTGCAGATCGTTGGAAGAACTCTGCTTGGAGAAGAGCATTATCATCGGCCTCCAGTAGTCGGTTATAATCAGTACCTAATCATTAGGCAGGACATTCATGGGAGGACATGTTGGGTTTTGAGAGCTCATTCTTGAAATTGTATTTCTTATTAACATTTGAAAACTTTTATTTTATGTTTGCATCTGAAAACAATTATTTTATGTTTATGTGTTAGAATGCCTTAATTTGTTTTGTAGATTTGAAGTATGTCTTTGTTACCATGCTTTGATATTGTATCTGTGTGGTATCTATGTGAAACAAAATAATAATAATAA
Organism: Gryllus longicercus; assembly: GCA_038098605.1. Classification (NCBI taxonomy): domain Eukaryota; kingdom Metazoa; phylum Arthropoda; class Insecta; order Orthoptera; family Gryllidae; genus Gryllus; species Gryllus longicercus. Next base: position 3,830,416 of record JAZDUA010000101.1, read on the forward strand.
TAATAATAATAATAATAATAATAATAATAATAATAATAAATAATTCTACTACAATGTATTCAAAGACTTTGAAGATAAACAGGAAAAAAAGAAGATGAGCATGGAAAATTCCTGACACAAGATTGCACATGTTTTAATGATACTTAATACCTTACTACCTAATTTAGTATGCTTTATATCTTAGGTATTCTACAGTTAGAACAATTTTAATCAATTCCTGATATAAAATGGTATTGAGTTTTTCTTGACCCTAATACAATTTGGACATTTTCAACCACCGTGAGTACTGAAAGTTGAACAGAAATGGGTTTTTGAGGTACATACAGTTTGTCATTAATTTAAAAGAAAATATACAATGAATGCGAATTAAACCCAGAGTTTAAGAGCTCATGGTTTATAAAACGGATACAGTTCTTCAGGCCTTCATTCCATATGTAATCAATCACAATGGCAACATTATTAATCACTACAAAAATATTATTGTCTATTATTATCATAATGTTATTGATAGTAACGCAACCAGATTTTTCATTAGAGGAAGATGTAGGTGTACGGATCAACCGACTTGAATTTTGTTTATTAAAGACTTTGTGAAACTAAATTTGAAAGTCATGGTTTTCTGTAGAAGGGAGCTTAAGCCTCCGTGTGGGTGTACCACTGTTGATAGTAGGATATATATAAAGCCTTTGTTGCAAACTTCCTCTAATTTATTGTACGGATGTTCGCGTTCTCAAAACTCGACTGAACATGCGAAGGCATTACGTTTGGGTGACTTCATTGGGTTTTGCAGAAACGCGGCGGTTGTATCTGCTGATTGCTTTCGCCCAAATTGAAAACGCGGCCCTTATCGAACTTTCGTCCCCCGCCCAGACATCTTATGGTGTCGTTTGTCACTCGCACAACATCCGTTCGAGATAATGTCTAAAGTGACAGCGCTTTGTGTGCAGAAAAAAGCAAGTGTTCTTGTAGCACAACAGGCTCAAAACCCTGTTTTGCCTACAAGCGATCGCTATAGGCTTATTCCTGGCAAATAACAATTGTTCTGGGCTTAGTGAGCTGCGAATTGATATTGAGGTTTTACGTAGCCCCTTTCTTCTAGTATAATAGTGTATTACAGTCACAAGTACAGCATACCCTCAATTCCGACAAAAAGATAGATTAAAACGTTTTGAATCTCATTGTTTTATGGAATTTCAGTGGTTAGTCTTCGATTGTATCAGCATTTTCTTATAACTGTAGAATGCAACAAAGGCGGTAACATACAACGTATAAACGGTCAGTTATAATATATAATGTAATAAATGTAATAATAATAATAATAATAATAATAATAATAATAATATATTCAAGTTGTTTGTATAAGCCAAGTGTTTTATTTGATTTCATTTTTTCTTGCGATTATATGATTTATTTTATATTGTCGACCTACTTACCTGGAACAGGGAACGATAAATACAATACATATACATTACACTAATGGATATATAATCTCAAGAACATGGTGAACAATATTTAGTAATCAGAAATGAATGTTTGGTACTTACGGTGAAAGATTTCGTAAACTAAGCCCTTGTAATGCATGATTTAAAAAAAACTTGAAATTTTCTAGAATGTGACGTAGTACATGTATGCATTGTTTCTAGAAATGACAAGAAAAGCATTTCTTCCAACAGATTTTGAAACAACGAGAGACAGCCATTACCAAATATAGATGAGTATATCTTTCTATTATATTTTTATGACGTCTTACCTACTGTATTTATTACAAAAAATTCAACGTTCAATGCGAAAGCACATTTGTTAATCCTCCTGGAGCCCAAAGAGAGCCATGTTTTTGCATATGATTGAGATACCAGAGTACTGTCGCCCGCCTATCGATTCAATTTCTTTAGATTTGTAATCATCTTACGTGTTTTGCACTTGCGGCAGGTATTTTCATGTTAAAAAATGTTATTTGTAATACGCAAATATAGTAAAATAAATTCCTAACATAACATAATTGTCTTCTAATAATCTATTCTCAGGTATAGAAAGTTGTATGAAAAAGTATCAATTAACTTTCTTTAAATTTTATTGTTTCATTACAAAATTACGTTAATTATAGATTATTCGATATATCAAATCGCAACGATTCACGATGTACCAGAAAAGTAGCAGTAGAAATGTAATTCACCTCGCTTCACGTCCTTGGGCGCCGCGATATCCACAAATTGAGAATTTTCAAAATGATTCCAAAACATTCTTGAAGGATTCGAATTTTTAACAAAAATAGGACCAAACGATTCCTTTTATCGAGAGGAAAGAAATGAGATAATGATCGTCTCTGTAGGTACCTTGAATCTTCTCCAAATGCGTTCCATGTGCTCACCCCGCTCCAAAAGCAAATCTTTTTGTGTGAGCATTTTCTTAAATATTCCTGAAGGATAAGAAAACAAATGGTCAGTGTCCTAGCAGAAGATCGAGACGTGTCGAACGACACTTTACTTTCCCCGACAACGACCAGAATGGATGTAATTGTATTAGACCGACACACGGGCATGGAAATGCATGGACAGATGCAGGTTAGTCGAATGTAGAATAACTTTGACTTTAATCAAAGTTTGCGGCTATTTTATTCATTATAGTTTTAATCCTTAACTCCATTTACGCATGCCCAAGTCACAGGTTTTCCTGTAGGCTTAAGCCAGCCCTGTGACCTTGAAGTCGAGTGCCTCGGCGACTATGCTGGTCACCCTGGCAGCGTTTACTCGTTGTGGAAACGACCCTCGACGCGTCTCTCCCGGTCGGCCACCGACCGACTCAGTGTCAGCCGTGGCGCCGTTTCCTTATGGCCGGGGGCGGCAGGGGCGGCGGGACGGCAGATGACGTGCCGCGTGCAGCGAGCCCCTCCCCCCCTCTTCTCCTCGCGGGGAGTCGTTCGTAGAAACGGCGAGCGCGTCGCCGACTAATTATCAGTGCGCGCGCGGTGCCGCACGCTGAGGCACCGCCAAGGCCCTTCCCCTCGGCAGCCGGCGGAGGGGGGAGGCAACGATTGGGGTGGGAGAGTGGTGCTTGAGGTGGAGGACGTGGTGGTAATGGAGGCATTACGTGGGGATGTGGCGACAAAATGATGAAGGCATAGAGGTAGTAAGTAGAAGGCAATGTTTGGGAAGGGAGAGTGGTGCTTGAGGTGGACACGGCGGTGGAGGAAGTGGTGGTAATGGAGGCATTACGTGGGGATGTGGCGACAAAATGATGAAGGCATAGAGGTAGTAAGTAGAAGGCAATGTTTGGGAAGGGAGAGTGGTGATGGAGGTGTATACGGTAGTAAAGGAAATCAAAGTACTGGTGGTGATGGCGGCAGTAGGCGATAAAATGGTGGTAAAGTGGTGACAGAGTTGGTAGAGATGGTGGTAATGGCGGCGTTGGCTTTGGAGGCTATCTTTTCTGCAACCGCGGCCGCGCCGGTGATTGCAGTCGCTAAGGATGCGAGGAAAAGAGCGCTAGGGTTGGAAACGCTTACCCTCCACGCCTAGGAGACGTTGAGGAAGTACGAGAGAAAAATCATTCAGGATATTTGATGATCACTTTTCTGGTGGTTTAAATTATTTTTGAATTGTGACAATATTCGATAGACCTATCTCAGTATCGGCCATTTTTGAAACATTTTAAGTGTCTCTCATAGATGAAGCAAAACTTGAGATGCACTTTCATAAACTGCATTAAAATAACTCTACAGTAATTTGCCGGGAAATTGAAGTCATTTCTTTTGCATTCAAATCACATCACTTTCAACTGAATTTCCTTTAAGGACAAGCATTTCAAATTCTCGTTTTTACCCTCCCGACAATAATTAGTTATTAATGTTCACGATAATAGAAAATTAATGCTCTAATCCCTTATCGCTATGACCGAGACAGAATCGGCCACGTCTGCGAGATTTTAAAATGAACGTCCAGAGGGAGCTTAAGACTTATAGGTAAAGTGCGTTTATAGTAATAAATTCAGTCGGGAAAGATTTTTAAAGAAAAATAACGGCAGTTAAAACAGCAGCACAGCAGCCAGTCTGTATAAAGTACAATTCTTCAAAGAATGAACGGTATTTTGTAAGTCTTCAACCACGAGTATGAACCTGATATAAACGAGTAATCACTAAGAAACAAATCTAAATCTTCGAATTGGGATTATCTATTTTGACCTACGGCGACAAAACTGTAGGCTACTCCATTACATGTTGAACGTTGTCTATAGATAGTACTGGAGCAGGAGTACTAGCGTTGGCAGTGAGAAGTGGGACCGAATGCTGGCACGACGGAGAGAACGCGGAAGAAATGGAGGAGACGAGGTGGCATAGGAGAGAACGAAAGCGGGATTCATGGGAGACGAAAGAGGTGGTCGTGGATGCGCTGAATCAGGTGGTGAAGGTGGAGTTGATAAGAGAGTGGTGGTGGAGGAGGTGAAGGTGGAGATGGAGAAAGTTAAGGTGAAGAAGGTTGAGGTGGTGGAGGTGGAGAAGGTGGAGGTTGAGGTTGTAGGAAGGTGGTAAAGGTAGTGCAGGTGGAGAAGGTAGAGGTGGTGAAGGTGGAGGTTGTGAAAGTGGAGAGTGGGGAAGGTGGAGGTGGTGCAGGAGGTGGGGAAGGTGGTGGTGGTGGTGGTGGTGGTGTACGTGCAGGTGATAAAGATGGTGTAGTGGAGGAGGCGGGAGAGTCGCAGATGGATGCATAGGCGGTGGCGTAGGCGATGGCGAAGGCGGTGGCCTAGGCGGTGGTGGTGGTGGCGGTGGCGTAGGCGGTGGCGGTGACGTAGGCGCGGCGTAGGCTGCGGCGTAGGCGGCAGCAATCCAGATGGCGGAGGTGGCAGAGGCATTCCACGTCGCATTCCCGCGGGCACCGAGTCCGAGCAGCCCGTCTGCCCAGGCGGCTACTCCGCGGCCTAATACGGCAGCCTCCGCTCAGCTGCAGCCGCGAAGGTTACTCGGCGCGGCGCAGGGCGAGGCGGGATGGCAGGCGTTAATGCTCCCTGCCCCCCGAGGGGAAATGTCACATGCTCCGGAGGCCGCCGGGGCAGCTCCGACGGCGCTTATGGTAAAACGCGTCGTTCGTTTTCCGCGCCTCTGTCGCCGCCGTGGCGACCGCCTCCATTGCCGCCCGCTCGTGCTTTGACCCGAGATCGCCCGCGGCGCCGTGCCGACCCTCCACCGCTTCCGCTGCCGCCGTCGCCATCACCCTTAATTCGATAGTGTTCAGGTGAAAAAAGTTAGTGGGTCACTTTTTATGAAGATGGGCTTTTGTTTTTGTGGCTTAGGAAGATTTACATGACAGAATCTACAATCAACATCACAACTGAAATGAAGATGTAGGGAATTTATTATTTTCGCAGTATTCTTTGCTTTACAATGATGTAAGATTTCTCCCCCACTTTTTTTCAAACTCACTTTTATGGCTTAACTCTCTTCTCCCGAATTTTTTAGGCCTCCGCCCATCTGTTCAACAAGCCACTCCCCCTCTCGATGCTCTCTATGCATCGTTACATTCTCCGTCATCAAAGCTGCACACATCAGTTCCTGTGCGGTCCATGAATGCTCAGAACTCCAAATATTTTTTTTTATTTTTTAATAAAAATATTACTACCAGTAAGCTCCTTTGAATGGGTGAAAACCAGAACGGTATAAGAGACATTTTATAAATTCTGACAAATCTGTTAAGTCAATGTTACTGTAAAGTCGGTCGTGGTACTTTGTTTCATCGTTAAAACCAGGACATTTCAAATGTTCATTAAAACTATGAAAATACATTTCCACTAAAATATAGCCTAAAATTAACACGTTTTCGCAGACTGCCACTACTTCCTTTTCCGGCGCTGCCACCTGTTCACCCAGAACTCAAAATGCATAAAGCCATTTCCTAAGTTGTTTTGGCGAACTCGTAAAAGTCATCTCTTGACGCCTGAAACTCCAGATAACATCCTCCGAACATATGAATTAATGATCTTATGTGAGAAGCTCAATGAGCATTTACCTGCCGTTATCCTCAAGAGACACATTGTAAGCAATCATTATTATATTTATTTCATTAATTTTAGTTTATCACTTAATGCACGTGCATTATGTGCAAATGTTTGACCAGTGTGCTAACGCTTTTCAGGGTTTCTGGTGAATGTTTACCAAACTTACAATAATGCAAAGATTTAAGCTGCTAAAATTCAGGGCTGTGTTTTCAATAATTTGGTTATACAAGTATCAGTTCAATAAATATCTCAACCAATTGAGTTCGTCGTTGTCCACAAGTTTATTTTAAAATCATTAGCAGAATCAAATGCAGATATTTGGCAGCTACAACCTGAAATGTCTATGACGGCTCCATACTTAAATGACATGATTAAATTATAGTTGCATAATTTAATCAAGGGTATAAAATAAATATATTATTATCTAATAAAAATGCATTATAATACGAAAACTATTTACATACAAATATAAATATTTGTATATAATGCGAGGATATTTACCAGGAAAAGTGTTAACAACTGTCTTATATTTCTAAGTGAGGTATAGAAAATGTTAATTTGTCATAAAACGTATCCACAGATGAAGTACGAATATTCCAACAATTGGAATTCATGCAAGGTCCTCAGTCCGTCTTGTCGTCCACCCCCACATGTCAAAAATCTGGCTGTCCCATTCCTCAGCCTCCTGCATCGCGACGTCGCCGCCTGCGCCGCCGCCACCACCGGCCCTCCCAGCGCCAAGGCCGCCTCTCTACCGCACGCACAAAATGGCGGCCGCTGCCACAGACGCCGCCTCAGCGGTGCACGTACACACCAGGACATTTCTCAAAAGCGGCAGTGCCGTTGACGAGCAAGCTGAAAAGAACAGCAACACGTGAATGTAAACGACTTCTGTTATCAAAACGTAACTCTTGAGACAAATTTGATCACTTTTGCTTCTTTTATTGTCACACCGAACGACAAGAAGGCTATAAGCGTTGTTGTTATTACGCAGTAAATAAAATAGTTTAATTATTACTTGCAGTAAATGAAGCTTTTCTCCCATTCCACCCCCACTCCTAATAAAAATATGTAAATAAAAGTGAATTGTGTTCTAAAACTGAAAAAGTGCAGATATATATATATATATAGGAAATAATATGAGAAGGGATGGCTGTAATGCTAACTTTTGATCACGTGTGAAATAATGATCGTTATAATATTACATATTTATTTCTAATAATTGGCTGGCATTACGGAAATTATACTTTAAAAATTTTACTGTAGACTCCAGAAGAGGTGTTGGATTGGTGCAAGATTTATTTTAATTTTCATGAAAAAAATTAATAAAAATCTTGAAATATTACACAAGAAATTGTACAATTATGTATTAACACAAAATATACGAGCGTGTTTCTAAAATGTCAGGTTAAAAATATAATATTTATTTGAGAAAATATTTTCTAAAACTTATTTAGTAGTAAAGAGATTATTTTTTGAGAAGTTTCCACGATTGTTGAAATTAGAGTGTGAAATGGTAATTTTGTCCAGAAGGAGACAGAACATCAAGAGAATCGAATTAGATTCTTAATCCGTCGTTGCTTATGCATCACAGCCCGAATGAATCCTGGGAATACGCTCCTAGGAATGTTCTGTTGTTAATTTTTTTTTAAATATTTCAAAGTGTTGGAATCATAAACGAGGCAACTATTGTGGATTAATTGTTTCCCCGCAAGAAGAAATGGATACTTTCCTGGTTGGGATCATGCAGCTTCCTAGAAGGGAATGATCCCCGGCCTCCCAGACTATCTCCGATTCAACTCACACCACAGCCTCGACATGAGTCAAGTCTCGCTCCTAGATTCTGTATTCCACAGACAAAGAATTCTATTGCATGTTGCTGAAATCACATGTCAATTTCTTGCTCAATCTCTTTACCTTCGTGGAAGTGTGGTCGCAGAAATTTTTCTTCAGAAAGAAGCGGGTGTCGCTTTGAACAAGGTCTTGGTTCTAAGACGGGCAGAGCTAAACATCGCATTTAAATCTGAAAATCGCTCATGTGGTCGCCATTAACATCGGTCTTGACTTCAGTGAAGTCACACCAGTTGTTGCCTCTGTACTTAAGTCACACCACCTATTGCCTCCGTACTTGGAAAAAGCATATGACAGCGCACTTCCCATTTGGCGGAATTCAGAATCGGTGCAGCCATTGTAACAGGCGTGAACCGAATTATTTTCAACATGGTAACGAGAAAACAACGCTTAAGAAGACAGTTAAATTTAGTTTGGCCCCATTATGCATTAGGTTATTGCATTTCTACCTGCTGGAACCTTCTTTTCTACCTTCCTTTCCGGTCACGCTCTTTACATGTGCAAAACCTTTTTTTCATACATACGCATCGTTCGTGTAGAAAACGATCTTGGAGGCGGAGGTTCTCTCTCGCGTCGCAGAGAAGCCATCCCTCGCCCCAGCTCGTAGAGAGGTCTCCAAGCGTGGATTCTTGAGGATATGCAACGATTCAAATCATGCCATATGACTGGCGCTTAACGCAAGTGACGCAGCGGTGCTCCTATGACATCAACTGCCACCGGTCCCGATCGCATGGAGACATCTATTGAAGGACGGAGGGAAAGTTTCCCAGCGATAGCTATTGATTAAAGCAAGTGTTCAACTAACAGTCAAAACTTTCGCGCGTGTGCAATGGAAGATGTTTTTATACGCGATTCACCTATAGAGAAAATTCTCATTGGGATATTGGTCCGAGGGCATCAGTTATGCTGTTCCCCTGGGGGGCTGGATGCCCACTGTTGGAAAACTATCAACTTGTCCCTTGCCAGTGACACAGTAATATAAATGCCGGTGCCTCATGTACGATTTCCTCACTTGAGAAGTCTCAAGGAACTTAGACACGAAAAGTATTCTAACACAGAACATTCTTAAGACTTATTTGTAGAGTGTTGCGCAAGCGAAGACGGTGTCCTTTTCACTCGTCAATTAGTCGCGTCGCCGAGGAGCGCTTCGAGAGGTGCTAGCGACTCGTAGACGCGACGGCGCCCCGCGCTGCCAGCGGGGAGCGGCGGGCGGGCGGGCGGGGCCTCGCGCTATCGCTGCTGTATCGTGCGCTGCCCCTGCGCCGCGGCCGACGCTCGGAGACGCTTTGCGACGCACCCACCCGCCCCACCCAGCCGGCTGGGTTCCTCTCAGAGGACAGCCGGCATCTCCAATGTCTCTGCAGAGGTTCTAGGGTTCGATACTCGGCGGTGGCGGAGTTTTCGCACTAGCTGGATAGCTAGGCCTCTATCTGGAGGAGAATTGTAGCGACCGGCTACACTGATCGGTAGTTTTCTATGGTTTCTCCGATCAACACCAAGGAAATGTCGGAGCGGTGTCCTAACAAACGGGTGACGCACCGCGCATGATCTTTACTTTCTTTTCTTCATCTTATCCTCTCCCCTTAAAATACCATGCTCTGACATGTCCTACACTACTACACATGTCGGAAGATCAATTGAATGTTAAGTGCTTATCCTGATGGCGGCGGTGCCATGCTGGGCAGACATTGCTGGAGGGAAAGGTGGTGTGTAAATCCTCACCACATGTCGCCATCCAGCAGGACATGAATTACTGCAACCTCCCGAGAATCCTTTCACTACACTAATGGGATTAATGATCATACCAGTTAACGTGCCCGAAAACAATCGAGTTACTGCCCCCGCCAATCTCCATTCTCTGCTTTTTCTAGCCCGTTTTATTTAAATTTTATTTTCCCCGTTCCAGTCTTTCTAGCCCACCCGCCCCTGCTCCTCCTTGTTGCGGTTCGCTTCGCTCCCCGTCACACGTTGCCACGTTCGACCCGGTCCACCTTCGCCCCGTCATGCGCCGCCCCGACAAGCTCCGCTCCGCTCCGTTACAGCCTTTCGCGATACTCCCGCTCTGTGCTTCTCCGACCTGCCCGCGCTCCGAACGCCCCGCCTGATCGTGCCCAACGTCTCTCCATTCCGATCCGCTCCGCCCACATCTATCGCTACGTCTCTTTCCGCTCCGCTTCTTCCCGCGCTCATGCCTCTTCTTCTCCGTCTTTCCCTCCGGCCCGCTCGGTCACCTCGCCACGCCTTCTCTTTCCCCACGTTCCTTCCCGGATCCTTGCGTGCCCGTTCCCCCCCCTCTGGGGAGTTCGACCGCCGCTGACCGATTCGAGGCCCCACCCTACCTGTCCCGGCCTGGCCCCGCCCCGCCCCGCCTCGCCCCGTTCCACTCCTCCTCCACCCCGCCCCGCCCTGCCCCGTCCTGCCCCGCCCCGCCCCGTTCCAACCGCCCCGCCCCGCTCCACTCCTCCTCCACCCCGCCACGCCCTGCCCCGCCCCGCCCCGCCCTGCCCCGTCGTTCTCCGTCCTGTCCCGCCCTGCTCCGCCCCGTCCCTCCCGCTCTGCCCCGCCCCGCTCTGCCCCGCCCCGCTCTGCCCCGCCCCGCTCTGCCCCGCCCCGCTCTGCCCCGCCCCGCTCTGCCCCGCCCCGCTCCGTCCGCCCCGCTCCGTCCGCCCGCCCGCCCTCGCACGCCCGCCCGACGGACGCCACCTCACTCGTCCCCATTTCGCGGCGGTGACTAACGTCGACGCCGACGCCCGGTCACGCGCCTCTGTACTCGCTCCTCCAATCGCCGCGGAAGGCGGGGAAATCGGAGGAAGGGCGGGACTTGCACGTTGCTTCGCAGAGGTAGATGTGACTAGCGCACTCATGTTTTCCCAACTCGTAGATATCTAGAATTTCTTAATTGAATGTTTGCTTTACTTTGTGAATTTTTTGTTTCTGGTTGACTGAAATGTGTTGAGAGTGGTTTCCTTCCTGGCGATTAATACTTATCTTTTTCAGGAAATTCCTGGTTGAAATCACATATTTCAATGATGAGCGATTGTCTTTAATTACAAGGATTCATGTATTTAAAGACCGTTTTGTGGATTTTCTCAAAAGGAAATTAAAAGTTTTATTTCATCAATTATGTTAATGACAAAGTCATAAACTGCATGCTGTGGTAGGTTTGAAAAATTCTTCTGGTAATTCAGGTAGCATGAATATGTAATAAAATACCATATGCAAAAAAAGTAGTCAAAAAAATATTCAATTGTTATAAAATATTTGACAAATTAAAATAAAGTATATTACATTTAAAGATACATTTACTATTCTTAAGTAGAAAGTAGAACAGGTTGCATATTAACCAAAATAATATTTTTAATGTATAAACTCGTGAATGATAAGTAATAAAAGAACTGAATACGACGAGCAATTTATTATAATATGTACTTACAAAGGCTGATTAAGTGACATTTTGATGTCTGTTGGTACATTGTCATAGACAGTAGTAAGTATATGAAATATATTGAATTCTCAATTTTGTGGATTTTTATTGGAAGGGTTTCTGATACAAGCCTTGTTTTTATCTCAATATCTTCGATTAATAGAAATCAATATCATGTTGGGTTAGTTTGTAGCCAATGTCGTTTACGTAGATTTTCAAAATGTAGATGCAGCAAATATCAGAGTAAACGATATTTAAAGTTTCTCAAGGAACAAGGAAGAAGAGAAGAATGATATACGGTACCAATCTACTATTTAATCGAATATTATTTGAACACAAGAGTCGAACCCTTTGAATCGCCGGCCCCTCTTGTCAACGACGCATCTTCTGTCTCATTACTTGCGCAACATGACATGACTGCTTTGACTAGTTTGTGGAGCACAATGGAATTCTTTCGAATGAGGAAACCAGCGCTCGTTCGCCTCCCTTTAGGAAGCAGCGCAGGACGTGTGTGCCTCTCGCAACTCTATGCGTTGATTTCCTCCTCGCCTCGCAAGGCCTCGTCCCGTCCTGTGCCGTCCCGTCCTGTCCCGTCCTGTCCCGTCCTGTCCCGTCCTGTCCCGTCCTGTCCCGCCCTGTCCCGTCCTGTCCCGTCCCGTCCCGTCCTGTCCCGTCCTGTCCCGTCCTGTCCCGTCCTGTCCCGTCCTGTCTCGTCCTGTCCCGTCCTGTCCCGTCCTGTCCCGTCCTGTCCCGTCCTGTCCCGTTTTGTCCCGTTCTGTCCCGTCCGGTCCCGTCCCGTCCCGCCCCGACCCTCTCCGCCCCGTCCCGTCCCGTCCCGCTCCGCTCGGCCCCGCCCCGCCCTGTCTTCTCCTGGCCTCGCTTTGCGCCCCCGTCCGACCCCAACCAACCCCGTCCCATTACATCCCATCCCCCCTTGTCCCGGCCCGGCCTGCCCCACCCCGCCCTCTCCCGACGCACCTGGACGCCAGCAAAACGTCATCCACACGCACGCAGGCAGAGACAGGGCTGCAGGGGAGGCGAAGGAGAAGGTGGAGGAGAGGGTGGAGGCAGTGGCGGCTGCTGAGGCGGGGATAGAGGCGGAAGAGGTGGAAATGCAGGCTAAGGCCCAGGGCCCAAGGCGAAGGCGAAGGCGGAGGTGAAGGCGAAGGCGAAGGCGAAGGCGGAGGCGGAGGCGGAGGGGGAGGCGGAGGCGGAGCCGTGGCTGGTGGCTGCAGTCGTGACGGCAGGGCTTGTTGCCACAGTGCCTCGTCGTGACGGCTGTGAGGGTGGCGGGACGGGGGCTGCGGGAACGGCGGGATCTGAGGCGGTGGCGAAACGCACGCGCGTGCCAGGGAGTGAGGGAGCGAGCTCGTGCGTAGATGATCTGCGAATCCACCCACGAGCAGCCTCCGACGTCAATCGTCACCTCGAACAAAGCACGCTTCTCTTGCCACCATTTCCGGGTGACCCTAAGGATAGTGGTCACCCATTGTTGAATTTTCCTGTTTTCTGGACCAGGATAAGGAGGGATATCCGTTGGTCAAATGGCCCCGAAGAAAGGTTTTCACGAAATTTTCGATTCCTCTGTCTTCCTTCCGGCACATGCTGGTTTTAGTGACTTCGTTCCAAACCATTGCATTTGCTGTGTTTAAAAGGTTGGAGAGTATATTCCCACTTTGTGTATCTAATACAACTAATTCTACTTACAATCAGCCAAGTACAGTAGAAGATGACACAAACAAATGTACCCATATACACCAGCAAAATTGTCATGAATGAAGAGTAGGTTGAGCAGAGATTCATTGAGTTAAATTGAATTTCATTGGGTTAAAAAAAGAATCTTAATACGGTCGGAATGAGCTCACTCTACGGTTGTACTTAAATTTTAGGAGGCCACGATTGTATAGCTCAAATCTGTAGCGTAACGAAATCTGAGCAGGCCCGCCGGCAAACCTTTGTACAGTACCCCCCTTTAAAAAGTGTATAGCAAACACAAGTAGTGTTTTATTACTTTAAATAAAAACATGCCCTAAAAATAGGCCCCCTTTCACTCGGGCCCGCCGGTATTGCAGGCCTTGCGGGCCCGAACGCTCCGCCATTGGCCCACACTACATTCCGACGCAGTTCGTTCGGACAGTCAAGAGCAACCTCGTGTCTCCAGCTGCGGAAGCATACGAAGCGATGTCAGAAAACCGATGAAGCCTTCCGCGAACCCACATTACATCTTCGGGACTTTGAAATCCAAATCTCAAAGCAGAAAACCTAGCGCGCTGACCACTGAACAACTGGGCGCCGTATGTTTGCGCGACCAGGTGGCGACGTGTCTCTCGACAACCGTCACGACGGCCGCTCGCTGCGCACGTTCCTCAGGGGTTCGTCACGCGTTGGCCACTACGCGGGTGGTGCGCATCGCGTCGGGTCGGGTCGGGTCGGGTCGGGTCGGGTCGGGTCGGGTCGGGTCGGGTCGGGTCGGGTCGGGTCGGGTCGGGTTCGATCGTGTCGGGTCGTGACGTGTCGGTTTGCGTCGGGCGGTCGCACGAGCAGGTGCAGCGCCACAGCTGCGCGGAGAAGCGACTGCAAAAAATACTCCTCGTGATAGTTAACCATGTGTCGCAGCACTCCAAGCCATCGTGGAAGTGCGCCGGTGGCTCAATCTCCGCACTATGGACAGGGAATGAGGCACGCCAAGGTCTTTTCTCTCCTTGATCTATGCGCTATTATTCTCGGTATTGGCCGAAGGAGAGCTGGGAAATTAGGAAATACGTCGGTCCGTAATGAGTGAATGGCTCTGAGAAGCTGTTCTGATGTCACGCCAGTCTTTTCTGGAAGAATCGTCATTTTTTACATTGGAATGTCCATTGGTACATATCATGTTATTGCTCAAATAATATCGAATACGTTACGCCTATAACGTTACGTCTGACTTAATTATCGATTCATTAAGAATGAAGTTCATGATTTAATTACTTGAAGGGACAAAACGTGAGTGGGCTATGGGGATTACTGAACACGTATCTAAAAATTAAATAGTGGATTTATGTAATATGTAATAAAGGTTTTATATTAAAACATAATTTTGCTTCAATGCAGTATTCCTCACTCTTATTTTAACATATTTCTGTGCCTTACTCTTGTGCGCATAAGCGTTTGGTTTTTTACTAGTCTGTAAGATTTCATAAATTCTATGTACCTTCAAGTTCATTGTGACTTCAAAACGTTGAAAATTTTCACAGGAAATTCCAATAGAACTCGAAGTCTGGATCCATTCTTCATAATCTTTCTCAATTTAATATTCAGTCCTGATTCAATGATACTTCGCACTTTTTACATTATTCCCTGAAGAGCTGAAATATGAAACAATAATATTGATTACTCATTACCTCACTAGAAGAGATAGCTTTCTGATACTTGGTCTAGAAAGGTCAGCTTTTAATTGGTAAAATCATATGTAAATATTATAATTTTCCAATTTGACATGCCTTCATTGTACAGATATATAATTTGGGAAGGTACTGGCCCCGAAGGGGAACTAGCGGAACAAAAAATAGGGTTCAGAAGTTACTTGAAACTTAATATTGAAAATTACCTGGCCTGTAATTGTGTATCTCTTACTGCCCTTTTTGACGAATATTCTTAAAAGTGATTAATATTAATAAGTAAGTTCATAAACCATTCTTTGTCAAAAATAACTTCGAAACATCAGGAGATGTTATTTTGATCAATGCCCCAGGGGCATATCTGTTGTTCGGAATATTTCATTTTCTTTGACCACATGACCTAAAAAAATGATTGTCATCGACCTGCCTGACAAGAACAACTCTGAAAATCACTAGTCGGACTAATATAAATCGTAAAGACTGGAGTGACCCGCTTTGTCTCTGGTCCCCGCGTCCCCGCGTCCTTCGCTCCCGTTTATTCATCATTTTCGGATTCCGCGGTGACGGCTGCGGGGGCGACGTCGTCGGTCGCCTTTGTCCTGTCACCGCCGTTGCGAAAACGTCCCAACGAACCCGAAACACGACCAGGAGGCAGCCACTGGTGGAATCGTCCCCGCACCTTCCCCGCCCCGCTCCGCTCTCCCTCTTCCCCGCCCCGCCCCGCCCCGTCCCGACACCGCTGCGATCGCCTTCGCGCTGGCCCAGGCCGGATTAAGAAATTGACAACTTCTGACCCGGAAGACATGCGACATGGACCGTGAGTACCATCGAGTAATTAAGCTGAATGGAAATAAATATAATCATTAGCACTGTAAAAATTGCGATTTCCCTCCAAAAATGAGTCGGAATTATTTTCCCCTCTTTAATGGGTACACTGTATAAAATGGAAATTGACAATGTTAAGCAAATTGTTACAAATGTTACAAAAGTATCCCACTTTTTACGTTTCTTCTCGAAGTCATCTGGCTGAAGTCCTAAGAATCTTGATCCTAATGGCAACATGGTATTTGTTCGGTAGAAAAGGAGCTGTTTTTTGGGGGAGGGGGGAGGGAGATGGAAGGAGGAAATCAATTTTTTTTCTACTGGATAATGTACTGAGACAAGAAATAGTTTTCAAGTAAATTGCAATCTATTTTAATATATTTCTGAAGCCATTTCGAGAGGAAATTTAGAAAGACGTCAGTTATCTTCGAACGGAACATGATGAAAATTCTAAAAGAAAAATATATCTTCAAATATTCAACATCAGAACGTCCTGTGAATTTTCTCTTTATTATTCACTAACTTATGTAATCATCTTTAGTTTCAATTACGTTTTTTTACGTATCAATTGAATGAATCCGAAAACGCGGTTTTTCTCATCATTTAAATACAAGTAATACAGTGTAATTGTGAACTTATTATGACATTTTATAACATTCTCATTGTAACAAATACACTGTGCCGGCTGGCATACCGAGAATTCGAAACACATTGACTTTCATATATTGTGCTGAATCACAAAATAATTGTGTAGTTTAGTTGGTGAACAAGTTAGTTTTCAGAGAGGAGAGAGAGGAGAGAGGTTCTCCTTCCACTCCTCTTGATTTCCCTCTTGCCCGCATGCGTTCTTGGTCAGGCAGCACGTTTCAGATGCCACTTCGAGAGCCCGGAAATTAGAAACAGAACAGTTCCTAATATTTGACTCAGTGTAAGAAAAGACGTCTAGTAAAAGATAATAGCTGGTCCTAAAGTTCTCCCCAGCTGTTCAGTCAGCTCGCTGAATGTTACTGTGACTTCCAATGTTCGGATTGCGGTCTTGTGTTGCGTTTTCTGGTGTAGTCATAATTATTTACTGAGTTTGTATACTAAATATAAATTCTAATTAACTTAATTTCGAAGAATACAGTGATCTAGGGTTCTGTGTGTGTTGTTGCAGCTACGTCACGCTCGGTGTCCGGCAGACCTCACAGAAAACAGGTGTGAGAAATAGTTTATAATTCATTAATATTTTAAGGACGTAAAAAATAAGTGAAGAGAAAAAATATTCGTGAAGGGAAGCAGTCTTCAGCTGAAAGTTCTGACATTTCCCACTTCAACAGAAAAGAAAGGAAAAAGAATTAAAACATTGTAGTCGTCATTAACGAAAACATTGAAAAAAAATTACTAAAAAACTGATAATACTATTATAGATAGGGAAAAATATGAAATCATTATTTTATTCGCAACCTCCCCTGAGCAAGACAAAGACAGTGACGGTATGAAGATGAGTGATGGGCTTTCCACTCTACGTATCAAATTGATTCGCAAGGTGATCATGAAGCTACAAACAATGTATGCGTCTCCTCCGAAAGAATATTTCTAACTTGATGTTTTTAGACAAGATAAAACACGCTTTTCAATATAAAATAACTCATATTTTCAATTTTTTTCTAAAAATTGCTAAGTTATAATTAAAAATGACGTGGGTAAGAACTACCATAAATAGTTTTTAATTAACTCTTCCTTTGTTTCAATTTGTATTACAAATGCATAAATCAATAGCGTCGTAAAATTAAACAGTATCTTCAGTCTATAACAGTATCAATTATTGGAATGCTGCAGAAAAATCGAATGTTTGGATGATAGTGATATTCGTCAAATTAAAAATTAATTTCGATTTTTTCTTATAAATTCATAATGTAAGAAAAGTACCTTATCCTAATGTCAAATGTGAAGACCACCATTTAAAACACGAGGGTTGGTGTGTAAAAGTCACCAACGTTTTGTGTGAGACATTTGACACGTTTGACACTTCTTGGAAGTTGTGTCGCACGAGTGACACTTCTTACTTCTCCAGAGCTTCGTGTAGCCTCGTCCACCATCTTTACGCGCATTTAGACCGTCCGTTGCGGCCAAGACATTTCAGCACTGTGCGATGTATTGGAAGCGGGCCACATCATGTTGTTGTGACGAGCCGTCGCTTAGAACTGTCAGCGACCTCAACCCACGGACAAGTATCGCCTGGCAAATCAGTCAGGAATCCCATAACGCTCCCGCGTGCTGTGTAGTCAGCTGGATGTATTTCTTCTCTCATTTCTCCTGCACTCTCTCGCTAGAACTATGATGTACTCAGTAGGGTAAATCCAATGTAAGATTCCCTTGCAGTATGATTTTTAGTACTCCGAAGGAGCAATACGTTTAAATCATCTCATCAATTCATTTTGACAAAAAAAAACATGCTCTCCATTTATTATCGTTTACAATATTTTTCGTACTAAAAACATCCAAAATTTCAAAAGTTTCAAAATCGTTCATTATTCATTTACAATGGATTATCGATTTATTTAGAGGTACTTTTCGTAGTAAGGAGGATGCGTTACATTTAGAATTCTCATCATTCTGTGAAATCATTGTATGAGCTTCTATGGTAGTTAATGAGACTGCGGTGAAAGAACATAGGGTAACTTAAAATAGTTCAGAGAAGGTTTGTGAGGAACGCTTGAAGGAGCGAGAGATTTCTTCTATAGAAATGAGTGATTGTTGACCCAGTCATTGGATAATAAGGTCTATTATTAATAGCTAATAAGATTTGTTAATTTAAGGAACATTCTTGAAATAATACTGTTAAATCGGTCCAAAATGTCACACTCCAAGGCAATGTGAGAATAATTTGCCTCTACACATTTTTCGAATTTTTGACAATTTTCATTTCCAAGATTAGATTTTTAAACCCCGAGTTTGTTAAAACTGCTCAAATGTCCACTTTCTACGAGCTCGTGGAGAAATAGCAAATGTTACTGGGAAGAAGGGTTGTAGTGTATCTAATCTCTGCCTGTTCACCGGTATTTCGCACTGTGATGATCAACATCAGTGTTGGAATTAGGAATTTCCCACCATTTGTCTCTAACGTAAGTAACTGTCAAGAGTGTGTTGTAATGGAAAGTAATGTTGAGACCTCAATTCTCGAGTATGGTATGAAGAAGATTATGGACGGGAAAGTTGGGGTAGCAATCTAATCAGGCTCGATACGACTCAATGTGAAGTGGTGATCTTTGGGCCGAGTGTACCTGTGGGACGATCAGGAACGGATCACAGGCAAAAAAAATGCGCTGTAGATTACGGAACAATTTTATATTCGCACTCGTATAAAAGAGAATATTATTATTTGTCGCACCTTTGTATTTTATTTAATCCTACTAACTATTGAATAGTTTTACGTGTATGGTTTCACTTCAGTAAAAGTGAAATAAATACACTAAAAGTATTCGAGTAATTTATCCAAAATTATCTTTGTGTGCTTTTTATCCAAAATCACGTACTGTACCCTGGGCAGACTTTATGCGAGAAATTTGTGCACAAGGATAACTCACAAAGGATGGATACTGTTACACTGGATGCCGTGTCAAAATCATCGCCTTGCTAACTTTTCGATAGGGAGTCTCAGCACAAAAAAACAACAACAACAACAAAATCAATGTAACAAACGTCTACCGCAGCCAAAAGGAATTTCTGTATCATTACAAACACTAGCATACATCAGGGAACACGATCTTTTCTGAACAGCGATTGTTGGCGTAGAAGATCCTACTGTGCATGAGCACTAAGTCCCTTCTCGTGTGTAATCCTCGCACCTTTCACTGTCGTCAAGTGAACAGATATGTCGTAAAAATTAGGGATGCGATATTAATGTCGATGTTTTAAACATCGACTTCTTGAAACCAATATTTTTTCCAACAATGATGTGTATTGTTCGATGTTTTTACCTTTTCGACAATTTGGTATGTGAATGAAAATGTGCCGTCATTACAATTTTGTAGAAGTTAAAATACGGGATAACTGATATCATTGGGTTTATGCGACATATGCGTATGAGCTCCCTTTTTTTCCATACTAATCTATGGCTAATTCAGGAATATCTTACCCCTTGAGATGTTCTTGAGCGCTCAGGCTTTCTGGCTCGGTTTTTATAATGATTTTTAGTATTTTTTAACTTTGTTGCGTCAGTTAAATGTCACTTATCAATGAATAAAAGCAGTCCCTGTTAAATTAAGTTCTGCCCTGCGCGAATACAAATTTATTGTTAGAGGTATCTAAACAGTTTTAAATCATTGATGTTTAAAAGTAGGGATTTTTTGCACGGCGAAGCGCTCAAATAATTGACAACAATATCGATTTCTGCGCATGCGCAGTTTGAGTTTTGCATCACTTTTGTGTATCTATTTCTTCGTTTGTTTTTTGTTACGTTAATCAGAAAAGAGTATGTATAATAAGCTAAACATGACAACAAAATAATATAAAGTAGAAACCAGTTTCTGATCTGATTAAAAATAAATATTTAAAAAAAACACCTTTGGTGTATCTACGCATGTGCAAAACTTCGAGATTGCAGTCAATTGCAAAAACATGCCAAAAACTCCCTATTAACATTGATGTTTCAGTTTTGAACATCGATGTTTGGAAACATGAATATTATGTTGTCGATGTCCCATGTAACATCCGCCGCTACTATCAATTTTCTAATTCAGTAACGATTCAGTTCAATTTCTTATATTCCATAATACATACTTTCATGTAATTTTCTTTTCAAAATCTTTATTATTAGCATGTTACAATGACCATTATAAGAACGTTGAATTACGACCAATTCTCTGTCTGTTTTTTAATCAATATCAACGTTGCTAACCTAATTAAAGACGATTGAGGAACATCATCCGTTAATTCTATATGAAACGAAGAGAAACATAAAGTAAGCATACGAAACCTTACGCCCTTCTTCGTTGCGCTTTCGTTGCACGGCGGAGCAATTGCAGGGCGACCGGCGCGGAGCATCGCCACAAGTGACGCCACATCGACGACAAAACATCGATGTTTGCAAACATCGATGTTCAAAACACATCGACTAAAAATATCGATATTTGTGAACGTCGATGTTTTTCAACATCGATGTTTTTAGACTGGATTAGTAACATCCGACATTCAATTCGTTTGCATTCAAATTTAATTTTTGACTTTCTTCGTTTTGATCAATTAGCTTATTAAGGGTGCGAGAAGAAGAGGCAAACCCTACGCGCACAGCATATTTGTTGACCTTATCTGAATGTGTGAATCGAATATAAAGGAAGAGAAAATTGAAGTGCATGGAAGTTATGTCGGTCGAGAGAGTTTTGTCGATGATGGTAGTGCAAACAGCGTTCCTTTGGTTCCAACACTCGAATATTAGTGTTACTATCAGGTATTATTTCATATTTTAACTTTTATAGCATTTTGATCATGATATTTTCTCATTGAGAAACGAAACATCGGAAAAGAAACGATAACATCGATGTTAAAAACATCGGTGTTAATATATCGATGTTTAAAACATCAATGTTTCCACAAAAACATCGACATCGCTGTGGCATTCTTAATCGCGACGTGAAGACGTCGCTCCGGCTGCGCGCGGCGCCGGAACCCTCTATCTGCGGGCGGCGCGTGGCGCTTCCGGGTCCGCGCGGTTATCGAGCGCGTCCGTGGGCGCGCAGAGGGCGGGCGTGATGGCGAGGAAGGGGGCGGGGCGGGGGAGAGAGCCTGTGAGTGCGTGGGTGAAAAGAGGGAGAGAGAGAGAGCTGGTGAGGAAGAGGGTTGTGAAGTGCGGTCGACACTTCTGTCCACCTTATGAGGTTAATGGCCGGAGAAGTACACTGGGGAAAACGGTGGCAGAAAGAAAATGGGGTAGCTGGGATGAGCGTTCAAGTGCTAAGGTCTCCGATTTTGTTTTTAGCTCAATATTTACATTAGAGCCGGTCTAGATGGCCGAGTTAGCTTAGAGCGTGTACCGACTCTGCACTTCATTTCGAAGCGTCGCGGGTTTGAGTTTGGCTTTGGGCATGGTTGTTAGTCCCTCGTCTCTCATGTATGTGTTGTCGCGTTCTGCTAACCCCAGATAAGAAGAGCTCGCACGTTTGTTGGTGTCTAGTGTATGGTTGAATATGCATTCCATTGGGACCTAAAGGGTAATCGTTTTATCAGGTGGATAAAAGACCGAGAAAAAAAAGAAATTACATTAAAATATTGAAACTTATGTCATTTCTCAACGTACTCCCTCTGTAGTCGAACACACTATTCATCATGTTGACGCCATGGCCACTGCGAACATTTCTTTAGGAGTCTGTCGTCTACTGGAAAATCGGTGTAAGAGTTCTAATTAGGGCGAGAGTGAGGTAGAGGAGGCCGAGGTTATTTTAAGTGACGGGGAGGATGTCTGGGGGGCAACTAAGAGGGCAGTTGAGTGGCCAAGAGAACGTTCAGGGTTAAAGTGTAGAAGAGTGTAGAAGTTTGCGAGAGCGAGAGGGGTACCTAAGGATACTGCTAAGGGAGTGCACAAGGAAGAAAGATGAAGACGATAGTCCGTACGCCTATGCCATAAGCGTGTGATGAAATTGGTAGTCCTTTCACTCCTGGCTGGGACAAAACCGAACTTTTCCAAGACTTAATTGGAAAAGGTTACTTTTCTCTAAGCTCATCTTTAAGAAAGACGAAGAATTTTTCAATTTATGAACAGTGAGTTTAAACAGAAATCATGTTTTTAAAAAAGGCAAAAATCACTACCGTTGACAGATCGAATTCCCTTGTAAAATTTGCTTATTTTGCAAGCGCGAGAAAGATTCTTTGGGTCCCTAATTTGACTACAAATCTAGCAAGAGAATTTCGAAATTTCATGTTACTCAAGTCACTCTGGCAAAGGATAAATATGTGGTTGTGTAACACGTATTTACTGTCAGATAGCAGTTACGGAAATCAAAATCAGACATACAAATTCATCTTATGAACTTCAGGAATAATCTTGTATTGATGCTAATGAATTCTATGGTATGAAAATCATGGAATAAAACGTTATATCATTTTCATCAATTACTACGAACGAAGAATTTTTCTGTAAGTTACTCGCATACACAGGAGGAACGAAAAGTGTGAAGAAGTTGAAGGTTTTTGCCGTGATTTGAAGGAATATAATGTTTGCAGACGCCGTTACCATTAGAAAAGAAATTGCACAATTTCAGTGGAAATAAAGGCCGAATTATACACATATTTTGCCTCCCATAAGAATGTTTGAATAAACAAAAATGTTGAGCAACTAATTACCAACACAACGCTGCTCGTTATCCGCTGAAACACGTTCTTACCTGAATATCCACTTCTTTTCATTTCCTGTTCCTAAATTTCAGAAGCAATGCTCTTCGTTTCTGGATTTCCAGTAACGGTACCCTTTCGATTCGATTCGATTCGTAGAGGTCGCCCCCCTGCGGACCGGCTCTCGCCTCCGAAGACGAGATCGATCCGCGATGGATACTATCGCTCGACGGCTGCGACCTCCCGCGCCATCGACCCCGTTCCCCGCTGACCTCCACCAGATAGCGCACCGCCCCTGCAGATTCCAGGACAGGGGGTGCCCTCGAATGCAGTGTTATCGGCGTCTCAATTGTGGCGTCGATTCCAGTTCTCTTCGAAGGTTAAAGGGCTTAATTTCATTTGAAAGTATTCTCGTGAATACGAGTTTTAGGCAAATCGATGGATTGGGTATAGCAAAAAATATGGTTTCGGTCTCTCGAAATATTTTTGGCGTTTTTCGTTTTTTGAATATTAAGTATACTAGTACTCTGGGAAAATATTACTTTAAAAATGTCTTATTCTTGTTTCTCTGAGGACTGGCACCACCTTGCTACATTAATCTTTTATGATGTTCATTTCAATTAAAGTTTTCTTGTGTATTTGGAAAGAAATTTTATTGATCTTTATTTAACACAAAACTTCTCTTGAACATTTCTATTGAGCTACGCCATTTACTTATCCTTTTACTGGTTTTCAGTTTTCTATGAGAGTAGGTGACGAAAAATCAGATAAAATACGACCCCAAATAATAGAATGTCAAAGTATTTATCTACCTGTAGAATAACTGTTTATTATTTCTTAGCTAATTACTCTGGATTGTAGTTTCAGGTTAATACGTATTTATCAATTATTAAATCATACTTTCATTGTAAATTAAATATTTTTTGCTGATCGGCCGATGTTTTTGGACTAAATTGATGTTCCTTACGTTTTTTACATAAGTAATTTTTATTCATTTTTTGCATTTTCATAAAGATGGCGTATTATTAAAAGTTTATGATTATAAAAGGGTTTTACACAAAATTGCAAATCTTCTGGCAAACACTCAACAAGTAAACGGAAAATGTTTGTATGGAAACGTGCGAAAGACAACGATTCTAATCAAAACAGTTTATATGTTATCCGAATGAAAACTACGCCCAATGGTATTTTCTACGAATTTTGAGAATGTTCTCGAGATCTCTTTCGCGTCAAAAGGCGTTATTTTTCCTTCTTTTAGAACGGACAGATAACATATGGAAAACCCACTTTTCTTTCAGTGCCGTTTGAACAACGAGGCGGATAACATTCTGCGTCTGGAAGATACGGTATCTATGGGCGCAGCTGAAGCTGACCTCGCTGGATTTGGGAAAAGACAGTACGGAAGCGATTAGATTATTGCATGTACCGTGGTTTAAAAGCTTTTTCAAATCTATGTATCCGTGCATATCTCTGGTAAGTGACTAAGCTTGTTTTGTAGGTGGTTTTGCATGTGTATCCTGCGTGCACATGCATCGACAATACTGGTGTGATGGGGGATGCTGGGATAGTTGTCTTTGGAGAGTTGGACGTGTACTGGGAACACATTAATTTTTACCTGACAGGAGCAGATAATCATTTATAGGAGCGTTATATATGATATCTGAACTGCGATATGCTCAAAACAAGGAATCCAAATCAAGAAAACAGGTAAACAACACTTGGAGATGTGTACTATATGTGAAAATATTTTTTGGAGTAGTTGCATTGGGGGTCGGGACTTCATGCAAGGTAACAATCGAAGGTAACGTGTGCGAACAGTGAGAAATGTTCTATTATTCATCATATTCACTGCTAGAGAAAACAATGTCTACACCATGTCACCTTTAGTTGTTTACTTGTTTTAATGTATAAATGTTCCCCTTGGAGAAAATTTCCAATTTGCATTCCGCTCCGTCCTCTGTACGTACACTCTCCTACGCTTGAAGTCGCAAAATCTGTGAGAAAGACTAGATCTGTAAATGAATGTGAATGCGGTGTTCGCCAAAGACCATCTACAAAAAATGAATATTTAAAAATATTCGAAAGTACTTATAAAGAAGCCCATTTAGAAATAGAATAATATTTAACTTGTGCATTAGAGTTGCAGAATAAACTATCACAATCTGAGAAGCTCTTCAGAGAAAAAGACTAACCATTATCTTGCTTCTGAGGGGCAGAATTAAAAAATAAATACTGACTCTCCGAATCTGAATTACATATTAAATACTAACTCTCCGAATATTATATCAGCCAAACCATGTGCATGTAAACTCTCAGTTTAATTCTGAATTAATCTTAATTTGTATTGTAGACACTGAGGATACATGAGAGACATAACAATAAGACATGATGTATATCAAATAGGCCTACTACCCGAATTAGCTGGTTACTAAAACCCAACCATGAAAATTAGTGACATGATAATTAAAAAAAGTGAATGTTCGATTCAAATTGAAGCACGAATGTACTCCACAACTCTGCTCCAGGAGTAAAAGGTGTAAAAGACGCTTAAATGCTGCAATGGGTTGTGCAGAACGGATATGCGGTAGTCATATTGCGTTGTGCGGATGTGCTATTGCTCATTATACATCAGAATTGCCCTCCGCGATCAAACACGTAGCAAGGCTTGCGTGGTAAACCCATCCCAAAAGAGCAAACAAAAACCTAGATTGCTCTATTTTTGTGTTTTTTCAAAAAATTATTTAAAAAATATTTTTTTTACTTGTCTCTCATGTCGTTAGCGGTAATTTGTTCACATTATTATATTCATGAAAACATGTGCTTTAAATAATGTCACATAAAGCTTCACGAAAAATCAACCGTTTTCTGTGAAAACTAGCTCAAATTTTCGCAGTTTCAGAAACGCTCCAATACCATTTTCTCATAAATGGCTCCAAATTTTTTCTCCAACTTGTCGAACGGATAGTACAAATTGCACTTGTTAATATGACGTCAAGTTCATTTTGGGGTATTTTTTTGTTTAAAAAAAATACACAAACGAAATTTTTTCTAAAGGTCCCTCACATTTATATCAATTTGTAAATACCATTGTATTTGTGAGTTAATGTGCTTAAAATGACTTCTATTGAAGATTTTCGAAAACTTAAACATTTTCTATGAAAGAGATTTTCAAATTTCGCATTTGCAGTAGCGCCTAAACACCATTTTCTTAACAACGACTGTAATTTTTTCTAAGAAAATTGCCCTTTAGGACCATGTTTTACTGTTCTTTAATGTTCTTAAAAAGATATTTCGGATCTACTATTAGGAAACCGAAAAATTATGAAAATTTCAAAAAAATGTACTTTGGACAGCTGTAGATGGCAGCTGGCAAGAGTACGTGGCAAGTATGAATAACTACCGAGATCAGAGGAAATAGAAAACTAATACGAGAAAGTCTGTGTCATTCTGTAGCGCCACTACTTATTATTGTTACAATTTCAGGACTTTGAACAATAGGAATCACTTAATTGTACTTCTGGAGTTGTTTTAGTAGATTTTCATTTTACCTTTTTTCGATTGCTAGAGCATATGATGCCCATTTTGGGCATTTTGCCTTATTTGTGTCTTTTCTGCCTTTTTCGTATTTATTTTCCTTTTACCTCGTCTCACGTTATCATGCTGGAAACGTACTTGCAAGTGTGGTCAATAAATCAACACATGAATACACGGTCGTATATTGTCTTTCTGTGGGCGGTGGAGGCCCCAGAGTCACGTGTTAAAAATATAGAAAGAAAAATGATGCGACTGAAAATGTTTAATAGTTTTCATTGATACTTTAGACTAGTTCTTTCACGAGAAATATCCTACTATGTTTGTGAATGGCTTGGGATCCCTATTGAGAACGGAGCTGTCTGTCCATGATACACCCTTCTCAGTTTCTTCTAGCTCTCTCTTCCCTTCTGGCGATTACACAAGTGCGAAGAATAAAATCTACAAATTCGTTTTCACTGATAACTCTATTTCAAGATTCAAAAGCAAGTTCGCGATAGCATTTCGTAGAGACAGTATTGCGAGTTCATTAAATTCGAAGTCATTATACTGAATTTTCAAGAGCAATCAAGATTACAAAGAGAATGAAGTTTCTTTTCGCGTGAATGCTAACGTAAATTTTATAATTAGAATAAAAATGATAATCATTTTAATTAATTATTTGTCACACTAATTACTTTAAAATGGTTAATTTTTTAATGTTTTCTGTGTTTTCACCCACTATTTAGCCAGTTTAAATTCTTTTTTTGCATGCCTATTTTCGTAAAATAAATGCCTTTTTGCCTACCTTTTTCAGGTAAAATAAATTCCTGAACTTGCGAGCTCTTCTGATGACAATTTATTCTGACACTTTAGCATGTCAAACTAAATTAGGAGGAGTTATCAATGAGTTACTTGTAGAAACTACACAACTAGTAGTTACAAAGCTTGTGCTGGTGGCTGTGGCACTCCCTGTTGTTTTGCATTTTTTCCAACTGTAGAATATTCACTTGAAAACTATTTTTGTCGCTAGACTTCAGGGAAAGTGTACTTTAAAACTTACATTTAAAAATTATTATTTACACGGATTATTATTTGATCCCAATTAGAAATTCATTTTAATATTCGCATGTTCTTTTTGACTAGTTTTATATCTATTCTTACAATATTGTTTGCATAGGCACCAACGAAGCAAACTCAACCACTCGTGAAAATTGTCTCTTACCTATAATTACACTCGTTGAACTGACCCTTCCAAGGCATTATTTAGCTGGTGCTCCAGTCTACACGTATGGTCGCAAGCGTCGGTTTTCGATCTCTAGATGGGTCGGTGTGGATGGCTTCACTCGAAGTAGCTGCTTCAAACGTCGACTGCTGTGCTTCGGCTGGTGACAAGGTCCATTGGTCACACATGCTGCGAGTGAGCGGCTGAAGCGTGTTCTTATCACGAAATTCCGCTAGCGATCCGAATCGACCTGTAACCCGTTCACGGAAGACTGCGGCAGCATAAAAGGAAAATCAAACCATTCACCGAATATTATCAGAATTAAATGGTATTCCTGAAAGCAAATAAAAAGAAGTTCCCAGAGGGATAACTAAATTACTTTATTTCTGTGCGTGAATGGAAAATGGCCAAGCCTGACGTGAAATGAGCAGAATGTTTTACGATTTGAACAGATTTATTGAGAGCTTAACAGTACTTGTAGATAAAAGATAAATAAAACTGCAGCCTAACAAAACCGTTCTTAAAAGTCATATCGCCAAACATTTCTATCCAATATGTATTACTTGAGTTATGTAATGATCGATTTGAACGTTGTTCTAGAGATATGTCAAGCTTCATTACTCATCAAGTGCATCAAACGATTCAGAAAGTCCATGATAAGTAGTCTTCGGATTTTTGGAAAAATGCATACACACTGAAAATTATTTTCCGATATGGATGAACAACATTATTTTATTCAGCCTAAAAGTGCATATCTCAAATCTCTCTAAATATTCTTACGACACAATCATGGTAAAAAATTATATTGTTCCTATAAAAGCCTAAAAACTGCATGTTCGACGTGTTTGAAACCGCAAAGGATAAACTCGAAAGTGTCCCTCGGCAGAATATCTGACTGAGGCTGTAATCTATATTAAATCGAAACGTGGATAGGCTCTATGAGTATATCAAAATAGAGAAGCAATATATGAACTATTAATCCAACAATAAAACATAGTAATTACAAGAGCCGTAATAAAAGGAATCATTTCTACGGGAAAAAATATTATGAACACAAAGAGTCATTGACATTTTATATCATTTACACCTCTGAGTTCCTTGTAATAATTCGTACTCATGTTTTTAATACAACAATTTGAAGTAATATAAAATGTTCATGAAGTTATTTTCTTGACAATTTATACTACATAACGAATTAAACAGCCTATTTTTGTCTGTTAAGAGCTTATGTTAGGTGCATAGAAAGGACAATTTAAAGCCTAAAAAATCCTACATAACTGAATCGTCCGTACACATTTCCACTTTAAAGGCTTTTCTGCATCCTTCAATGAGGATCCAACGCCAGCACGCCCCTCGTCCTGCTCTGGCGGTGGCTGCGCGCGTTGCGCGGTTACGCGAGCAGTGCGAACGGCAGTGACGGCGAGCGACGGGTAAGGTGGCAGCGGGGGGTCGGGGGCGGGGTCGGGGGCGGGGGCGGGGGCGGGGCGCGCTGCAGGGTCGGAAGTGCATGAGCTGCACGGACCTTGGCGCCCGTCTATTCCTGGATGCGGTAAATCAAAGGCCTGCAGGCGCAGCCGCTTCCGCACATGCGCAGTGGGCCACGTGCTGCATATTTCCGGCATTCGTTAAATTTGATCATGATCGTTTTACTGCCGTTAACTTTTTCGCCTTATTTCGAAAAGAGGGAATTGTAATCGTACGGTGGAAATCGGCGCATTTTCGACAGAGAAACTCGGCAGCAAAAAATGAATAAATTTTGTTTCTATCATATATTTCTGTCATATCCGTATAGTGGACTTTCTTCCTCTAACACCTTGTGTCGTCAGAATCTATGCTTTGTGGTTTCTTGATACCGAAAAATCGATTGACGGCAAATCATATGTCTGTCTTGCTCTAAAATTCATTTTCCTTGTTCGATCTGAACGAACACGAGCCTTGTGTGTTTGAACCGGATATTTTGATTTTGGGGAGTACTTTACATGAAGACTCAACATCATTTTCCAAATTTTCTAAAAAATAGTTCCAAATGTTTTGTTTAAATTTTTATCATCAAGTAGCGTAAAGAACTCTTAAAAAATTGCTGGGATCTAATTTTCGTTGAAATTTTCGAAAATTAAATTTTTGGCGTATTTTTACAACCACAATTTCGAAGATGATATTGTTTTCCTGAATTTAATCTGTTGTACAAAGACAGAAATTGAAATAAAGTTCTGTAAATTTTTTCAAAAATATTAGTAGCTTTCGCGTAATTTGGCGCAAAATATAAGCAATTTTTCAAAGATAATTTCCAAAATTTACTCCTTTTTTATTTAAATTTTCCATTTTTATGTATAAAAGGACGGCAAAAAATGGTTCTGGTCCTATTTTTGAGGAATTACGACGGTTCTATAGTCGAATATTATTGCTACAAAAAATATAATCATAAAAATACCGTATTAAAGATAGAGATTTTTGATTTAAATGAAATCTGTTCTAAAACGTCAGATCTTTAAAAACTTCAGGTACAATTTGGTGAAAAAACTTTTAGTTTTTGCGTAATTGTGCTTGAAGTTATTTCTATTTATAAAAAAAATAATTTTGTCTAAAAGTTTTGATTTTTTCATGGTTAGAAAAGAGAACGCTTATAAGGCGCAGGACTCATTTCTATTGACCTCTTTAATTTTAGAAAATTGCCAAAGTTAGAAAAAATGTGAGAAAGTATGTGCTGTTATAGCACCGGTAATTGTATTAAAACTTGTGAAAAATCTATTAGAAAGTCTCGAGAGCAGTTAATCTTGTTCGTCTTGAGGCAGAAGTTTAATTAGGGAGCAAAAGATGTCACATCCTCGGTTACGATCAATCTATAGTAAATTTAGTGTAATATACTGATATCTGTTGTTTAAATTTAATGTAACTTTCCGAATGGAAAGAAGTTGAGGGTATATACTTAATGGGCCAAAATGAGACATGGGCGTCTGTGATTGTAAGTCCTTCATTTCTTAGTTTTCCTTTTTCTTCTCCATTATCATCATTATCTTCTTCTCCGCCTAGTCGCCTAGTCGACTGCCGCCAGCACTTCACGCGGCGCCCACGCGAACCTCCCCACTCAACCACAGCTCCGGCGAGGCTTCCCGCACACCGCGCCGATTTATCCATGCCTAGAACCACGCATAAAAAGAACTTAATGACGATGGATTAACCGAGGAGAATACTCTGCTTCGTTAGCTGTGCATTCAATGCCAAATTTAAGAACACTTCAGTCCGTTGAGGTTGAGTTGTCTGGAGGGCACCACGGTGGAAACACTTCCAAAAGGTAGGATGATCTGTTAGAATAGAAATGAGTGGCACTTGATTCATAGCTTATAGTTCTACCTTGAAGAAGAGTAGAACTACTTTTTTTCAAAAACGTTGAAAGTAAATTTCAATCTTATGAGCAAACCTCATTTTATTTAATTGCATTATTCTAGACATTGTATTATAGAAAACTTTTTTATGTAAATCTACAGATTTTCGATCTTAATATAATTTTGTACAAACAAAAGAAAAGTAACTGTGTGAAACTCCACTCGTTCCTACCCCTAAGTGCAAGATTCGAGATTTTCAATTTTCACGTGTTTCACAAATATCTAGACAACAGAGATTAAATATACCAAACCCAATTAAAGTTTCTTATGTCCACAAAACGCCGTATTAAAAGCATTTTGATTCACTCCAATATCGCAATTAGGCTCAGAACAATTAAAAGTTAAAATTATTGCGGGTCGTTTGCCGGGAGTATGCATCAATGCATCTGTTTAGAGCTGGTCATAGCAACGATGATCATAGCAAATCTGTTAGGGCGGGGCGGGGCCAAGTGACGCAGACGAGGTGGGACGGAACAGGGTGAGGAGGAAAGGGTAGAGATGGGCGCGTGAGACGGGGCAGGGTGAGAATGGTGAATCGGGAATGGGACTGGACAGAGCAGACTCGTCATGGTGTATTGTGGTGGAGTATGGCGGGGATGCACAATACAGAGAAATCATTTCTTTTCGTTTTGACTAGATGATTATGATTAATAAATATAAGAGCAACGTAGACTACTGCAGTTAGTTATGATAAAATAGTCCTTTTCGTGCACCTGACGGTATATTTGTGCTGATTATTAAGCGTTTATGAATATCTTCTTTTTCGGTTCAAAAATTTGATGAAAACTTGTAATTAATTGTCAATGGCATTATTGTGTAATTCAATAGTAAAGAAAGCTCTTAAAAAAAGAAATATTAAAAGAAGACGTGCTGGAAGGGGCAAAAACTGTCTCGTATTCAAAGAAAATACTTCCTTTATTTTTTACAGACTGCCAGAATACTCAGGATGTGACAGTGCATTTGACATACATGTTTGCGAATACTATTTTTTTGTACACGGATTTTTCTTTCGTATCTTAAACCAAAATAATCACTATATATGTACTATTATAAGCATTTCTATTCCATGAGAAGAGGATGTCATTTTTGTGGGATTCTTGACCGAACTTTTGTTGACTACTTGAGCTCTACCGTAGATATTTAACACAGTACAATCGTACTATGAATTTACCACTTTATATTTCGAAATCAATATTTTCA
>JAZDUA010000101.1:3867500-3870782 GCA_038098605.1 Gryllus longicercus
GTGGAGGTGGCGGGCGGTGGCGGGTGGGATTGCGGGGGGTGCGGAGGTGGGGCTCCTGGAGTTCGGCGTGCGGGGGCGGGGCGTTGGTGCGGTGGCGCGGCGCGCTTGGCGACCTTTCGCTCCGCAGCGCCTGGGTCTGCTTGGCTCCTGGCTGGCCGCGACCGCTGCAAATCGCTTACTTCGCTATTTTCTAGCATGAATATTTTAACCTTCGTTAGTCGCCGTCGTTAACTTCTCAACCAGGGTGTTGTCAAGTAATTTGTTTTTCTTCTAGGGGCTTTTTCCCAGTTTGGGGGGATGCTGATTTTTGACTCTCCGCAACGGGTACGCACTATGTGCTCATGGAGACACGTATTAACATTTATACTAGACAGACATTCGGGGTTCCCTCGGTCTGTGGTCAGCAGGACTCACAAGGCCTTCGAGAACGTACAGTACATTAAAGGACATAGGGGACATGCGTGATGAGAGGTGGATGGGGCGTCCTGTAGTACTGAGGGGGCGGAGAGGCCACGCTAGCGCGGCGACTTCAGGATGGCGGTTTTTGGCAGGTAGATTATTAGTGTCGAATTCAGCCACAGACTGGAGAAATTCCTCTAGCGGCCGGCTGCTCTCATCGGTCGTTCCCGTGGCTTCTCCGGTCAACGTCTAGCTATTGCCGTAGAGTGATCACTAACAAAAGGCCCACGCGCGATATTTCCTTCTCCTCTTTTCCCCTCTTCTCCCCTACACACACTTACACTTACACGCACTTCACTACCATCGGGAGTCCCGACGACAGCTTCGAGCTTGTACCGCTGGGGTAATGGTCTACTACAAGAGAGGCCTGGAGGGGGGAAAACCCCGCACTTGTAGAGCGGCGACAGATGTCTCGTTCCACGAACGTTTGTGGCAGTGGCGTCTCCTTCTCAGTGAGCAGGGCGATGCTACCAGAGATTTACTGATTAAGCAAGGTAGACGAATTACATTATCTAATCGACATCGTACTATATGTTTATGTATTCCATTTACGATTTACTACATATTGTACCATTTTTGAGAATATTTGAGAATTGCTATTGTACATTTTTTATGAATATTGGAGTAAAGTACTGAATTGTTTAATCAGAGGTCCATTTGTCGTCATCTTCTATTGTACGTACTTGAGAATTCAGTAGAGTTTTTGAAACCTTTCAGACATTAGGGATTTTCACTCACCATTTCCTGCCACGCGTAACTCATCATCTTCTACAAACCATGTGCTTTCCATATCGCATCTTTTCCCACGAAAATTGTTGGCTTCGAATTATCGCGTTAGTTTCAAAACTACGCATTATAGAGAATAATATGTCTTTCACAAAGAAAAATCAGTAAAACAAAAGGCTCAGCACGTTCGTAATAACCCACAGTACACGTGAAAAACCTGCAACAATAAACTATCAGCCATGTGCAGTTGTTTGTCACTGGATCAGGACAATCTTGGCAAACATAAGTACCCATGTGTGTGTGATGTGGTCAAGATGCCCTCCCCCCCGCCCAGTCGTTAGAATAAGACCTCATTTATATTTTTTTACATTTATATACATTTTATATTCATATATAAGACCTCATAAGACCTTAATTATATTTTATTTCTTCGTCGCCGTCTAGGTCGTCCCTGCAACGTGGTTTGCTAAACGTTTCCCTTTTGGCTGATATCAGCCGACCTCACCACTTTTCCGGAAATTCTGGGTGTCCTCGTTAACCTGTCTCGATAAAGACACTAGGTTCATCATAACGACTACAGGATAATAGAACATCGCCTGATTGGAACGACAATGGAATGGCCAACATAGTAGTATCATTCTTTCTCCTGTCAATCACCTTATTAGACACAATTGAGGAAGAGAAGTCAGTGCGAGTGTTCCCACTTTGATAATTGTTTTTGCAGATACTCAACAGTTCTGTTATCTTCTCTACCTCTTCAGCGTTTAAATAAAGCTTTTTCTTCTTGGACATATGTAAACTTCAAAGACTTGTTATTGTTTTGATGTATTATATGGATTACCTCAATTAATGTATAATATCCTTTGTTATAATTATATTTAAGCGTGTTTAAATTACGTGAGTGGTTATGTAGTTCAAATATTACTAGAATTTTCCAAATGTATCATTTTTGTTTCCAATAAATGTAATTATGAAATTACGATTTTCAACTAAAGCTTCTTGGTTATAACGCTGAACACAAATTTAATTCATCAAATAATCTACGTTAATAACGGTAGTACCAATTACCGCACCAATAATTTTCTTCCTTTGTGATTTGGGCAAGCTTATTCGTAGGAAAAGATGAATAAACAATTGGCTTTAATGGGGGATCTCTTAATTATATTTAGCACTTTAGTTCGAATAAACAGCTTTGATGCAAACCATTAATTTTCTTTGGTGCAATTTCATGGGCACAATTCTGATAATTTCCAATACTTTCCAGTTTCAGAGGGAAATATAACCTTGTTTGTAGTAGATAGCTGGTGGTCAGTATTAACTCATTTCATTGTATGTAAATGTATGTGATAGTTATTTAATTAAAAAATATGATATTGTTATTTAGTTTTTACTCATTTTATTAGTCATGAGAACCACAAAATGTCTCCTGTGTGACGTTAAGAGTTTCTTAACGTTATTACACCGAAAAACATCAACTAACCAGTCACGTCTGTTTGTTGTTACTGGCCATAGGTCGTTCAATTCTTTTTGTAATACGATTTTCAAGAAACAAATGTTATAAACAAAAAATACAATTTCTTGGAATAAGTGTACTCAATGGTACTCATTACGTATTTGTTTCGATTGTTATTAAAGGACGGTGGACTGTTAAATCCTTTACAGGCGCAGGCCGGTAAGATAGTCTTTCATTCCTCTGGTTGCGTTAAGTTGATAAAACAGTTCATGTATTACGAAAAAAGAATTTACTGACTAGAGATATTTTTCTCTGTTCGTTCAATTAATATATATTGCAATGGGTCAATGAGTTGCCTTTTCCTTGATACCAAACTCCTTTAAAAATATTTTATTACAAACTAAAATTTACAACCTCTCTCATTATGGATATAACCAGAAAATATTATTTAAAAAAATTCATTTTAACACGCATTATTTTTTTTAAAATTCTTGATCTTATGTGTCCTGAAATTTGTAATAGGTAAAATAATGTAGTATGCGATTCGAAAACACACACACACACACACACACATACGTCAAGACGTCGCTTCTAGTAATAAAAATTCTCGTTAATAAAATCTTATTTTACACTTGCGTGTCGCA